>CAJHQQ010001298.1:0-103819 GCA_905132885.1 Moricandia moricandioides
TCTCTTGTATGTAGAAGTGTGTCATCTAATCTACTGATAAGTAACTGTACTGCATCCAACTCCAAGATACGACATCTCAAGAAAACATCTCTGGCCTACAATCACTGGCCGATTTTATATATTCAAGTGTAGCAAAGACCTTGTCTAGAAGTTCACTCTTGCAAAACTAAAACAGAAACCTGGAAGTGAGTTACATCTCGGTTAACCAACGGTTTGTTTGGTTTTGCACACTGTCACGCGAACCGAAAATTAGATATGTGACTGAAACGTTATTGGAAATGAAAAGGAAAGAGAAAAAAAATGCTGAGAGTGAGTGTTGGTTTGTTAGGACAAGAGTGGTAATAATGACGCAATGTGCAACATGTAATCTTTAATAAAACAAGAATGGGACATGAACCGGGAAACAGCACATGCAAGGAAATGCTTCTCGCATCACAAACGACACGTGGAAGGCGATGGTTGGCTACGTAGACAAGTCTCGACCTAACTCCGTCGTCACCAAAAGTCAAATACATCGTGCACGGACCAAGGGCAGATCATAAAACAGTGTTCTTCTTCTTGAGTGTTTCTTTACTTTTTGAGTTTTAACTTCAAGAATGGAGTTTAAGGAATTAAAGGAAGCAATAGATCAAGTAGAGCTCGTTGATGCTCACGCTCACAACATTGTCTCTCTCGACTCTTCTTTTCCCTTCATCAGAACTTTCTCGGAGGCCACCGGAGACGCGTTATCCTTTGCTCCTCATTCTCTTTCCTTCAAGGTATACGATGACACCATGTCTCACGTCTGTTTATCAAAGGTATAAAAGGCCACCTGATCTCTTTGTCTATGAAACAGAGGAATCTGAGGGAGGTTGCTCAACTCTATGGCACTGAAGTATCTCTAGAAGCCATTGAGAAATATCGTCAAGCCTTGGGTTTGCACTCTTTAATATCCAAGTGTTTTGGTGAAGCAAGAATCTCTGCTCTGCTAATTGATGATGGATTGAAGCTGGACAAGAAGCATGACATTGACTGGCATAGAAACTTTGTTCCATATGTTGGTCGAGTGCTGCGTATCGAAACTCTAGCCGAGCAAATCCTCGACCAGGAGAGTCCTGATAACTCTTCTTGGAGTTTGGATTCTTTCACCAAAGCCTTTGTTCAAAGATTGAACTCATATCCTCTTGGTCAACGCTTGCTGTTTTAATGAATGTGGCTACTTAGTTATTTTGTATATACCTTGATTGGACACGCTTGTTCCAGAGATTGTTGCTTTGAAAACTGTTGCTGCTTATCGTAGCGGTTTGGCTATCGACACTCATGTGAGCAAAGAAGTTGCTGAGAATGGCCTTGTTGAAGTCTTGCAAGGTAAGATGAACATGGCAGGTTTGGTCTTGCAGATTGTTGCTTTAAAATGATTGGTCCCTCTTCTTTCTGCAGCTGGAAAGCCTGTCCGTATTGGAAGCAAGGGCTTGATTGATTACATTCTTACTCGTAGTTTGGAGGTAGCTGAACGTTGTGACTTGCCTTTGCAAATTCACACAGGGTATGCAAGATTTGGTTATCATTTTTTCTCCTCCAATGATTCTAAGCGCTGAGCCTTTGACAATGTGTTTTGTGTAATCACTATGCTCAGCAGTTTGTAGTAATGAGTCTCTTCTTATTCTTTTGTAATCAGTTTTGGTGATAGGGATTTGAATTTGAGGTTGTCAAATCCTCTTCATCTTAGAACCCTTCTTGAGGACAAAAGATTTGCAAAGTGTCGTATAGTTCTTCTTCATGCATCTTATCCATTCTCAAAGGAAGCATCATATCTATCTTCAGTTTATCCTCAGGTGTTACTTCATGCATACTCCATTTATTTATGCAATGTTGTTTGCTTATTCTTGATCATTCTTTTTGTTCCTTAAGGTATTCCTTGATTTTGGGTTAGCCGTTCCAAAGCTTAGTGTCCATGGTATGGTATCTTCAGTTAAGGAGCTTCTTGATTTAACCCCAACAAAGAAGGTAAGTGCCCCAAGTTAACATAATCCTTAAACCAAAAAAGCTGACCATAAGAGATTTTGCAGGTGATGTTTAGTACCGATGGCTATGCATCTCCTGAGACCTACTATTTGGGTAAGTTCAAGTTCCTACCTCTTTTTTATTGTTCTCCAATCAGTCTTGAACAGAGTTCTCTGTTTTGTTATTTTGCAGGTGCAAAGAAAGCACGAGAGGTCATCTTCTTAGTACTGCGTGATGCATGTGTTGGTGGTGATCTCACACTCATGGAAGCTATTGATGCAGCTAAAGACATTTTATCAAGGAATGCAATCTCGTTTTATAAGCTAGATGTAGACACAAGTCCTTCTATTCAACAAAGTAGAATATCTCCCAACTCAAAGATGGAGGAGCCTCATGTTCAAGAAGATAGTAGTTCTTTTGTACGCGTTATTTGGGTTGATACATCTGGACAACAAAGATGCCGTGTGAGTGTTTTTTTATATATTTCTTTTGAAAAGACTTAACCACAGAACCTTGACAAGAGTTACGTTTGTTGTAAAGGTTGTTCATGCGCAGCGTTTTAACAGAAGTGTGAAGAAGAATGGTATTGGTCTGACTCATGCATCAATGGGGATGACTTCATCTTATGATGGACCAGCAGAAGAGTCTAAATTGACGGGTGTGGGTGAGATAAGACTGGTTCCAGATTTATCAACCAAGCGGACCATACCATGGTACTTGGCTTGTGTTCATTCTCTTTGCTCTTAACTTAACATAACTTTCCTTTCTTCTTTATTGCATTGATGATATCATGTTTACTACCATTAGGACAAAGCAAGAGAGTATGGTTTTAGCTGACATGCTCCTGAAGCCTGGTGAAGCATGGGAATACTGTCCAAGAGAGACCTTAAGAAGAGTCTCAAAAGTTCTTAAAGATGAATTTGATTTGGTAAAATTAATCCATCTCTACTCTCTCTCTGTGGATACTTTTATTGGCTTTTAGTAGTGTGAACTCCAAGTTTCCCTGGCTCCTTAGGTAATGAACGCTGGTTTTGAGAATGAATTTTATCTTCTCAAGAATGTTGTGAGGTATGAAGCTATATGTTTCTGGATTCTTTGTTCAATCTAATTGTTTTTTTCAAAATAATCCTTACACTTGTCCTGCACAAAATTTTTGAAGGGAAGGGAAAGAAGAGTATGTGCCTTTTGACGTTGGTCCTTACTGTTCTACATCCTCATATGATGCTGCATCTCCGATTTTCCATGAAATCATACCAGCTCTTGAGTCCTTGAACATTGCAGTTGAACAGGTCACAAAATATTCTTCACAAAGATCAGCCTTGTATCACAACTACTTCATGTTTCTTGATTATAATATACGTTTTTTTTGTAGTTTCATGCTGAATCCGGGAAAGGTCAATTTGAAGTATCTCTAAGCCACACCGTTGCTTCCGATGCTGCCGACAATTTGGTTTACACACGTGAAGTTATAAGATCGGTTGCAAGGAAACATGGGTTGCTCGCAACCTTTGTTCCAAAGTATGTCATCAGTCTCTTGTCCCATTGCATTATAAGCTTTTACATTCAGATTTTAATTAAAATAATGCATGCATGTGTATATGTGTGTGTTTATCAGGTATGATTTATGTGATATTGGATCTGGATCACATGTGCATATAAGTCTTTGTAAAAACGGTGAAAATGTCTTCCCAGCATCGGATAAATCATCTGCTCATGGAATGTCTTCCATTGGTGAAGAGTTCATGGCTGGAGTTTTGTTTCACCTTCCTTCAATATTTGCAGTTCTAGCTCCACTTCCAAACAGGTAACTATAACCATAGGTTTTTAGAGTAATGTTTGGCTTGTTACAA
Source organism: Moricandia moricandioides (assembly GCA_905132885.1). Classification (NCBI taxonomy): domain Eukaryota; kingdom Viridiplantae; phylum Streptophyta; class Magnoliopsida; order Brassicales; family Brassicaceae; genus Moricandia; species Moricandia moricandioides. The sequence goes on from CAJHQQ010001298.1 coordinate 3,834, forward strand.
ATTTAAGTTATATCTTTAATTTACTGAAAATTTTCAGCTATGACCGAATCATACCTAATACATTTAGTGGAGCATTCCAATGCTGGGGCAAGGAGAACCGTGAGGCGGCTATAAGAACGGCTTCTCCACCAGGAACTCCTGATGGTTTAGTTACTAACTTTGAGATTAAAGCTTGTGATGGCTCTACAAATCCTCACCTTAGTTTGGCCATTATTATGGCTGCCGGAATTGATGGTCTCCGGCGACACCTTCAACTTCCTGATCCTATAGGTCAAATTTTAATATATCCCTCTCATATAACTTTATGATAGTATTTTTCGCATATATGTTATGAACTGTATAAGTTATTAAGGAGATCTGACCATTTCTTTTGCATTTCATTTGATGAAACATCAGATACAAATCCGGCCGATGTGGCTGCTATATTGAAGAGACTTCCTGAAACGCTATCAGAAGCTGTTGAAGCTCTGGAGAAAGATAAAGTCCTCCACGAGTTCTTAGGACAAAATCTTGTAGTTGCCATAACAGGAGTCCGCAAGGTACACTATTGTTCTTTAGTTCTAAGAATAGATTTACAATGGTATACTAATGCTAAAGCTCTAATATGTTTTCTACTATTTTTAACAGGCTGAGGTCCAGTATTATTCGAAGAACCCGGATGCATGTAAGCAACTCATTCACCGATACTAATGGCTGGCTCTCGTGAGCCATGGGGATGGTGACTGTTCGATCATTTGCTTTTGTCCTTTGTTGAGTTTATATGATACTCCCTCAGTTTCAAATTAGATTCAAATTAGATGATGTTTTAAGAGATTTATGTTGTTTCAAAATATAAGATATTTTGCGATTTTAAGATTTTAAGGTTTTTTTAAAAGTTTTAAAGTTAATTTTAGATTTATTGAAAACTGTTCGACTAATAAAATTTTACAGTTTTTTTTATAATTGGTTGAATGATCTTAAAATTATATCTTTAAAAATACTTTTTAAATAAATGTGAATTTTTTTAATATTTATGCATTAAACTAAAAATCATCTATTAAAAACGGATGGAGTAAATGTCTAGAGATTAATATCATAATACTAATCTCTAGAACTTCTTTAATAATATATAACATATATCCATATTTTGATGTACTGACAATATGTATGCTTTTTCTGAAAACTCTTTGATAGTTACCGTAAAGTAAAAAACAGTTGGATACTATGACAATATAAAGAAGAAGTGATGCTAAATCTAAATGATAAGTATGTTCCAGATAATTACAAATTGATGATAAATATACAAACTATTAGAAAAGTTGATAAAAGAAGATTACCACTTTACGTAATGTAGGCGTTTCAATGAATTCATGCCGTCGTTCGTGGAAAATAATACAACCAATGACCTTTTTAGACATTATGATTGGTTACAATGATTTTACTGGACATGTGAGGAGGCAAAGTCTACACCGTTGTTGTTTCTTTTTTTTTCTCCTCCAAAGATGTCGCCTATTATCACGTAATGTAACCCTACACTTAGCTTACATTACTAATCTAACTTCAACTATAATAATATCCAATAAAATCAATCCACTTTAGCTTAATAATATCTAAGATAGATAAACCAATCCACTTATCACTAATTGGTTTTAGGTTGGAAATCCATATAGCTTAACATAGTATCTGAGCCCGATCCAAACAATCCAATTCGATCCAGCCCAAAGTCAGCCCATCGATCCTTGCCCAAATATTCCGAGCTTGACGCTCAAAGAGCCATCATTTCGAGGGGCATATTAGGGACAAAGATCCCACATCGGTAGTTGGAAGGGATCCTTAGCAATATATAAGATAGATAGACCAATTCACTTATCACCAATTGGTTTTAGGTTGGAAGCTCATCTAGCTTAACATGGTATCAAAGTCCGATCCAAACAATCCAATTCGATCCATTATCAATTTAGCTCAAAGTCGGCCTATCGATCTTTTTCCAAACATTTTGAGCTTGACGCTCAAAGAGCCATCATCTCGAGATGGCGTATTAGGGAAAAATGTACCACATCAGAAGTTGGAAGGGATCCTTAGTAATATATAAGATAAATGGTCACCCACTTATCACCAATTGGTTTTAGGTTGGAAGCCCATCTAGCTTAACAATTACATTTGAGGAGCAATTTTTGTGGTTCTCATGTGTTTTTAGACTATTGTACTCTTCAATGTTAGAGTAATTTACGTTTGTAGAATGATAACTTCTTTTATTGCTAGAAAGTTAAAAAGAAGAAATCATTTCATTGTGATTCCTTAAATTTTTTCTATTATAATTGTTTATTCTATCTCTTCTATGTATGTTTTTGTTTATTCTAATTTTAAAATATGTATATAACAAATTTATTTGGATAATGAAATATGTTTTTTATATTTTTTTTATATTTTGACATCTACTTTGATATATATATATACATATATATATATATATATTGAACACTTATCATTTACGGCATGGACTATCAAGATATCTAATCTCGTTTGCTCCCCATGCTTTCGCACATCAGCATCGGTAGAGACCCAGAGAGCTGCCTTCGCTTATATTTTTAAATTTATAAATTAAAGATATGGATGCTAAAGCATGGACAACATAATTATGGACGGGAGAAATGACATGAAAGTGTAGACAAAAATGCATGAAAGTAAATGAAACCATAGTGGATAGAAAGTTGTGTTTGTTAGATATGAGATGACTAAAAAAAAGTATGGATGAGTGATATATAGACGGAAAATAATTGGTAGAGGCATAAAATATAAAACATGGATGTATAAGCCTCGATGAAAGAATTATGGATGGAAAGTATAAATGGATCTCTACATCACTAGAACATTTGCAATCATTTGAATGTGTGAAATCATATATGAACCTAATACAAGAGAAGTATATATGAACCTAATACCATAGAAGTATACATTATAAGAGACAAGATCGAAAGCAAGTTCTTTAAGTTTCAATTTTTTTACAAAATTACCTCTCTAATAAAATACACGTCAAAACAATTACATAATCAACAACCAAGTACATGTTGTTTTATTTACTTTCATGTAAATAAAAGAAAAAATATTTTGTTTTACAAATCAACAATCAAGTACATGTTGCAAGATCTGTAGTGAGTCTGTGGAATCGCACATCAGAACAACAAAGTTTCATTTTGTATGGATGTGTGAATTGTGTATGTGCTACCTTTGGATGTATGAATTGTGGACATGTGTAAAAAAAATTGTGGATCCTGGACATGAAAATTTAATCTCAATGTGTTTACAAATCATGGACATGAAAATTCGTGGAAGGTATTTTTGGAAGGATTGCTATGGACAAGTATGTAGTTATGTTTGTATATAAATCTACAACATGTGCAATATAAAAATTGATTTTGCATAAACATTTCATCGACACATAAATAGAGTTTTAAAACCTTTAGTTAATATTAATAAAAAATATAAATAATATTCCAAAGTTTAAAGGAGATCTATTAGTGTTGAACCTCTTCCAGATAATAATTTTATTAAGTTTGAATTGTTGAAAAAAATAATTATAGAAAATATGTACATGTTGTGTTGTTCTTTTGGTTTTTGTTATTGTAGGTTTTTGATTTATTATAACAAGCTTCATATTATTAAGTTGTTAAAAAAAAAGTTAAATGACATAAAAAATAAAGAAAGAAAAAAGTAGTTTTAAAGTAGAAAGAAAAATATATGTGTAGTTGATTTAGTTAGAGAGTATTTGGTCATTGTACATTTTAGTGTGTCTTATCCTGTAATTGAAAACACATAATGCAGAGTGAATTTTTCTTGTTTTAAACTCATCATGCATGGAATAATATACTCCATCTCCATGACACCAGCTAAACGGAAAACATTTTTTCTAGTTAACAAGAAAAAACCAAGACTCTTTAATACTAGCATTCATGTTATATAGCTCGTGAGAAAATTTTATTGTAACGTCACATCATTCATAATAAAGAGTAAAAACCTGATAAAGGGATCAAAACATCAACGGCTCAAGGCCTACTTTTTGTTTTGTTAAATCGGTTGAAGCTTATGGATATACTCATAGCATTTCTTAGTTTAGGTAAATTAGATATTACATTTTATGAAAACAAAAGAGCTATTAGAAAAGAACTGAAGACCGTTTCCTCGAGACAAGCAGATTCTCACTCCTCGAGGCTGTCACTAGAAAACAACCTTCTCTCTCCTCTTCCAAAAGAAGCAAATAAAAATAAGAAAATAAAAAAGCGAAGAAAGCCGCTATTGCAAAACCACACTCTAAAAAGCCACTCACTCACAAACACTGGTCAGTAAACAGAGAAGAAGAAGAACTAGTCATGTCTCACTCAACTATCTTCTTCTTCTCTCCCCTTTAACTAAGAGTCAACCCAAAATCCTAAAGTCAGTTTTTGTTTACAATGATGTTTCAAAGAAGCTGCATTGTACTTTTCTCTCTTTCTCTGTTCTTTCCACACATGAGTTCAGCCATGCTCAACAACTCTCTTCTTCTCCTACCACATCCCGACCCAGAACTAGTCGCTCATGATGTTCATAGGTAATGTACACACACTACATTTCCTTTTCTGGATATTTTATTTCAGATTCCAAATGTACTTTTCCATTTGGCAAGTTTCTCTCGTGTGTTCTTGTGAATCTTGAATATCTCTGTTTCTGTGGTCTCTGTCTTTTACTTCTCATTTTCCGGTTTAACCGTACTGGATGTAATTATCCGGTTTAATTGTTTCATAGGAGAGTCAATGCCTCTCTGTCAAGACGTCAAGCTATGGACACGACGGACCAAGCCGGTTCAAGCCCGTGCTACACCGGTAATCCAATCGACGACTGTTGGAAATGCGACCCGAACTGGCCTAATAATCGACAAGGTCTAGCCGATTGCGGAATCGGGTTCGGACAGTACGCCTTGGGAGGCAAAGGCGGTCGGTTTTACTTCGTCACTGATTCTTCCGACGACGATGCCGTCGAGCCTAAACCGGGGACTCTCAGGTACCTTTTTGTTAGCCGGCTAAACCGGACATGTCAGGAAGTCATGTATAATCTTCACAAATAGACAACAATGTCTTGGTTTTTACTGGTTCAAAAGAAAGATATCATCTTTAGATTTTAGCCGGAAAGAAAAATCATCTATGGATTTTAATACTAGTTTGATAGAGCATCTCCGACCTTACCTTAATTTTTCCTCTATATATATTTTTTTAAAACTACAAAGATTTTATAGGGTGGATTTCTCCCATTCATGAGATACATCATCTAAAACTATAGGTCAAACATAATATTTATCTACATTTTTCTATAATAAGAGAGCATTTCCAACATCTTTTATCCCTTTATTTTTTAAAAAAATTTGCATTCCAAGAGCTCTTTATTTATTTATATTTTAAAATGGTAAATAGTACATCTTCATATATAAAAGTTACTATTCAAACTCTTTAGACACTATTCAATTCTCTTAGTCCGTACAATTATGTCTCACAATTGCATGATAACTTTTTATATATCATATTTTAGTATTTATCGTTATATTTTCCTAAAAATATTTAATTAAAAGTACATTATTAACATTTTATACTATTTAATTATTATATACTATTGAAAACTAAAATGTAATATATGAAAAATTTAAAGAAAATATATGAAGGACCAACCTTGGAGAACCACTTCTTTATCTCTTTATTTTAAGTGAGTTAGTCCTTCAAAATGAAGTTCTTTGTTGGAGATGATCTAAAAACTCTTTTATCTTTTTTATTTTGAAGAGTTTTACATTTCAACAGCTCTTTATCACTTTATTTTATAAAGTGGTGATTAATACTTCTTAAGATATAAGAATCACTATTTAGACCATTCAAACACTATTCATTTTTTCACTTTAATTCCTACAATTATATAAACTTCACAATTACATGATAACTTTTATATATCATATTTTTAGTAATTTTCTTACAGTATCTTAAAAATATTTCAACTAAAAATACATTATTGACATTTTTATACTATTTATAGTTATATTTGACTACACATTACTATATTTTTTCAAACTATTTTATTTTAATATCTATCAAATAGTATGTTTTATTTATTTTTGAAAATTTAATGATTATATTTAATTATTATACTATTGAAGACTAAAATTTAATATATAAAAAAATTAAAGAAACGATTTAAAGGACCACCATTGGAGAGCAATTCATTTATCCATTTATTAAGTGGGTCTCTCTCTCAAAATGAAATTCTTTGTTGAAGATGGTTTTAGAATAAATCCATCTCTATAATATAGTTCTTCTATTCCAAAACAAATATGGAGGAGAAAATAAAATTAGGTTGGAGATAGTCTTGACAATGATACACTTTATTTAAAACATGTCATTATTAATTAAAATCCTGAACCCTACTTATACACTTTCAAAATTAAATAAATCATATCTGAAATAAATTTCTGGCCAGGCTTCATTTATATATCAATTTCACAACAGCTTTTTCGCTCGATGTCATGTTTTTCATCTTTTATTCACATGCACCACACCAATCTATTAGGCCATGATTAACCCGGGTCTCTTAAGGTGGGGTTCTTAACGAAAAATTTGTCTTTTTAATTTTTTTTTTTTTTTTTTGTATTTTTCCCGCTAAGAGACGGCTCTTATGGTTCTTATTTAAGAGACGGTTCTTAGCTTTTCTTAGTTAAAAACTAAGATACGTCTCTTAGAAAAGTTAAGAACCCCACATTAAGAGACCCCGGTTAATCCTGCTCTTACGTACCCGACTTTTTCAACACCACTATATAAGGAAATTTCCAGTAAGCCCTTCATTTAGTAAAAAATCTCAAAATAATCCTAAAATAAAACAAGTGTATTGGTACCTCCCAAACCTTGGAATATTTGGGGAAATTTTATCAATGTCAAAGGAAGTGGGTTTACAATGTGAAAATACTTAAAATGAACCGTGAAAGTGCTTATCTATGGCTTTTTGAAGTATTATTATTTTCTTGGCCAGTGAAGTGTTCTGCTTTTGAAGCATTTGGACTTTCATTTTTCGGTGACAGATACGGAGTGATACAAGTAGAGCCACTGTGGATAGTGTTCCCAAGCAACATGATGATAAAACTAAAGCAAGAGCTAATATTCAATAGTTACAAAACACTTGATGGAAGAGGAGCTAATGTTCATATTGTTGGTGGTGGCTGCATCACTCTTCAATATGTCTCCAATGTCATAATTCACAACATTCATATCCACCATTGCTACCAATCCGGTAATTTTTACTCTTTTAAACGGTCAATAATTGTTTATTTTGCCCTTTTATTTTCTTCCCAAAGATAATTATTGCCCTGACCAAAACTTTAGTAGGTCCCCTTTGGTGTGCATAATTTCCTTCTCATTCATTGGTTGTTTCACAAGCAAACAAAGAAAATATGTGTTTTAGATTACAAGCATCTATTGAATATTTATTAAAGCAACAAAATCATTGTGTAATTGTTTAATCATGCTTTCACTAGGGAACACCAACGTACGGTCAAGTCCAACGCATTATGGATACAGAACGAAATCAGACGGTGATGGTATCTCCATATTCGGATCAAAGGACATATGGATCGACCATTGTTCTCTCTCAAGATGTAAAGATGGTTTGATAGATGCTGTGATGGGATCCACAGGGATTACAATATCAAACAACTTCTTCTCACACCACAATGAAGTGATGCTTCTTGGTCACAGCGACCACTACGAGCCAGACAGTGGCATGCAGGTCACATACACTAATTAGTCCATAATGCCTTTTATAATGACTGATTAATTTTCCTTTATTAAAATGAGGTTAATATTTGTAATGTTTTCAGGTAACCATTGCTTTTAATCACTTTGGAGAGAAATTGATACAAAGGATGCCGAGGTGTAGACGTGGATACATCCATGTGGTCAACAACGATTTTACTCAATGGGAAATGTATGCTATTGGCGGTAGCGGTAACCCGACAATTAATAGTCAAGGTAACCTTTTACCGCCCCATCCAACCCGTTTGCCAAAGAGGTAAATAAACAATACAATACAAAAAGATCGTTACACATTTTAGTCACCTGATAACAAAAACAATACAAAAAGATTGTTACACATTAGTGTATTAGATAAAACAATTTCATTATATTATCAAAGTGGATGTTTTGTGATTTTCTATACAACAACTTCAAATGGTATTAGTTGATATTTTGAGTATATAAATGAAGAAAAAAGTATTTAGTTGATATTATGACTATAATGTGTGGTAACAATTCTAAATATACATCATTATGAAACGACAAACATAATTGTATATTTGTAAAGGTGACTAAACGAGTAGAAACTCCGGACGGTGAGTGGAAAGGGTGGAACTGGCGATCGGAGGGAGACATTTTGGTTAATGGAGCGTTCTTCGTGGCGTCTGGAGAAGGCGCAGAAATGAGGTACGAGAAGGCGTATAGTGTTGAGCCTAAATCAGCCTCCTTCATCGACCAAATCACATTTCATTCAGGCGTTCTCGGCGTTGGTGGCAGGTTTTGATTCTGCATTCTATCATACAAATCAATCACTCTTAGCCAATTTTTTAACAACAATAGAAAACACTATGAATCTTCTTTTAACCCAATACAATATATAAATCGTATTGTATCATGTCTATGTACTCTTTTTGTGTAAATTATTTTGTTTTCTACTACTTTTGCCTTTAACTTTATCCCTTTTCTTTTGTCTAATTTCACAATCACGCTCATTAACCCTCAAAAACTCAAATGGAGCTAATTGAGGATGTTTGGTTGTACAGGAATAACAATCTGGGGATGTGGACTACTACTGGATCCGAAGGTAATAGTGGTTTAGATTCTTATAATGACTTTACTGATGAAATGTCTGGCGCCGGTTCAACTGACCGGTTATCTTTTTGGGTTATTGCTTTAGCTTTCATGCTCAATGTGCTATCATATGTGGTCATTTACACCACTTCAACCCAAATGTCCATGTTGTTGTAACATGAATTTACCTATTTACTCAAGGAAAAAGAAAAAAGATCTTTTCCAAAACACATTCTTGTTTTAGCTGACCTTAAAGCCCTTTTTTCTGGGTCAAAACTAACCTCATAGTTTTTTTTTCATGGAACTGGCCTTTATGTAAATACTACATATCAGTGCGTCATATTGCGAAGTATTCCTAAGAATAGGCTATGATGATATTCTATCTTTTACTCCAAATGTGTGTTTTTATATATAAACTAATTATAAAAATATAATTTTAAAATTATTCAACCAATTATAAAAAATACTGTAAAATTTTATTGGTTGAACAGTTTTCAATAAAGTTAAAGTTAACTTTAAAACTTTAAAATATATTTTAAAATATCAAAACATCTTATATTTGAATCAGCATAAACCTCCTAAAATTATCATATAATTTTAAATAGAGGGAGTATATACTAAAACATCTTAAAATATGATTATAAATACATTATTTTTTATAATTAATTATTTCATCTAATAAAAAAGCAAAATAAATTTATTCAAAATTTATAATTTACCACTATTATCTAATAAAAATATATTAAAAATACAAAAATATATATATTTATTTATTTTTGTAAAATGTTGATAATTTTAAACAGAGGAAGTATCTTCTTCCTTTTCTACTTTCAAAAATATATACTAAACATTTTACATTTTGATTATAAGTGCATTATTTTTTATAGTTAATTATTTTTATAACTTTTATCTAATCAAAACTCAATAAACACAAGAAAGTTCTTCAAAACTTATAATTTACCATTATTATCTATTAAAATACAAAATAAATCTTTTGATTTTTTTTAAATTGCTGATAATTTTTAAACAGAGGTATGATATAACTTACAAGGATTATATATTCCCCTCTTCCTTTTATTTTTCAAAATTTAATACAACAGGGCATTTCATACATGCATCTACACTTCTGCTATATAATAATGTAAGTACATTACTTTAGGATATTTTAATTTACTAGATTGAACATTAAATGCTTTTTCCATAAATAAATATAATAGTTAAGCATTTTTAACAAGTCATTTGGCACAAAGTAGAATAAACCTGCTTTAATTCAGATTAAAGATAGAGCCAATCAAGGCATCAGCCAATAATGCTGACCAAAGAACTAATAGTTTTTCCTCCATTGGAGCATAAACTTCTCGTGTGTTTGCTGTTATATAGAACGAGACCTGATCATGCACATCATGGCTACATTTGTATATTTGTTTTGTTATTATAGGACTGTATATACCTTTACGTTTTGTTGTTTAGTGAAATTTTTATCCTGTGAAGACTAACAAAGTTAGATTAAACTTTGACATATTGTTGATGAAAGTAAATTGTATGATTAATTTTACTTCAACTAACCATTCAAATTTCATTTTGAATAACGACAAAATTGAGTTTGTACACAATTCACGCATCGTATGGTTGGGCGTTGGAAAAACTATGTTCACTATAGCAGTTTATAATTCAATATGATACGTCAAGACAGAGAGATTTATTAAAAGCAACTTTTAAAAGATTCAAGAAATTAAAATTATGACCATAGAAAGCATGAGAACTCTTCAAAATCTATCGTCTCTTGAAACCACCAAGAACCAACGTTACTATTGTTGTTACTGTTACTGCTGCTATGGTCTTCTAAATGATTTGCATCAGTCTGGTCTATAGAATTTTTGGATATCCAATCCGAAATCCTGTTTTCGTATGGTGAATTCATAACACTGAAGTGCTCCCTTTCGCAAATAACACCATTGGTTTCTTTGTCACTATCCATGTTTCTCTGCTTATACTCTTTCACAGTTTCATCAAAACTATGTTCTCGAGTCTTCGTCCTTGTCCAAGTGATCTCAGTTTCCTCATACTTGTGCAACAATTCTTCTCCTTTATTTCCTCTCAAGTCAATGATATTATCTGCAATAAAACACATCACTAATGCTGATCTAAATTTAACTATATTCTCAATGATGAAAGTTTGGTATAAGTATATATCTACCATAGTTTTGATCTTTCACTTTCTTTCTAAAATGAGTCCTGCAATAGTTCTTAATCTCGTTATCAGTCCTACCGGGTAATCTTTTTGCAATCTTTGACCACCTATTAATTGATATACAATATTTAGTTCAAACTGAAAATACAATCGTTGAAGTTTAAATCTTTAAGCTTTATATGTGTTTATTTTTGTCTATTACTTGTTTCTCCAGAGAGCATGGAGCTGCAAGATGATAATTTCTTCTTCTTGGCTCATCGGTCCACGCTTCAGACTCGGATTCAGATAGTTCATCCACCTTAGCCTGCAACTCTTACCACTCCTCTTCAAGCCTAAGTATAACCAAAAAAACAAAGAAACATATGCTTAGACATATGGAAACTTTCTATTTTTGGAAAGCAACGCAAGAAATGTATCAAAGTGTACCTGAAACTCTTGCTAAAGAATCCCAACGACGTTCTCCCAAAAGGGTAACAAACTTTACTAGCCGTTCATCTTCTTCTTCAAGCCATGGACCTCTACGGAGTGCTTCTTCCTTCTTACAATCCATTTTCTTAATTTTTTGGATTACTTTACTATATTATTTTTAAACTGTGATTTGAATTGGAAGCTTGTCTTTGCTTAAATAGTAAAGTCACGAGTTTGCCTAAATTAGGAAATGTCCATTAAAAGCTGACGAACACAAATAGTTTAGTGGATAATAACATCATGCATGAGTTAGAACACCCCCAATTGAATTATCTAGTATTGGGGTTATATTTATATATATAATTCATGGGTTCGTAACTTTACAGAAAACTCAACCAAAAGTATTTATATGTAAAACTTTTGGGTTAAGTTTCATGTACAAATAAAAATTTCATAATTAAATATTAATACTAATATATATATATATATATATATATATATATATTGAAAATCTAAATGCTAGATATTCCTATTAAAAATGTTCTTATATTCCTGTTTTTCCTTCATGATCATCATTAAGTTATAGATTATAGATTTGAAAGAACCTCTTCTTTTTTTAAGTCCTCATCAAGTTGTGATTTATCTTCTCAACCTTTTTCAGGGGTTATGGCTTACATCATCTTAAAAAATTTATTTTATTTATTTAAGAAAATTCAGTTTATAGGGGTTTAGAAACAAAGATGCAGTATTTTAATGGGATTGAGATAAAGAAAGATAAAACAAGATCTTTTTGTATCTTCTCTCCACCAATTTCATAAGTGTAAGCCAACGAAGCATTATTTAGTTTGATTAACTAAACTTAAATCGACGCATCTGTACTATCTAAAGAAAATATCAAAGAGCAGTGACAGACCTGCCAAATATAAAGCTCTAAGACTAATAGCATCTTTAGAGCACCATTAAGGGGGTTGCTTAAGGGGTGCTTAAGAGGGGTGTTTGATGGGTGGTCCCACCAAAATTTTAAGCACCATCTCTTAAAGCTCCTAATTAAGCACCAGCTCTTGTACTGTTCACGGGCTCCACTGACACGTGGCGGTCCGTGATTGGTTCGTTTTTTTTTTTTTAAGAAAAAAATGAAAATAAAATAAAATAAAATAATAAGCACCCCAAAATGGGGTGCTAGGGTTAAAGATGCTCTTAGTGTAGGTCTCTTATCATGAGTTTCTTATTTTTTTTAAGAAATTTTTATTTTAACTAAGAAAATTTAAGAACCGTCTCTTAAATAATAAACATAAGAGCATGTGCAACCCTAAGGGGTTCATATCTTTTATTTTTATTTTTCTAAATAAAAAACAAAAAAAAATCAATTGCAAGCCGCCACGTATCAGTGGGGCCCGCGAACAGTACAAGAATCCCTAAAGAATAACTCTTAGGCCATGTTTAACGCAACAAACCCTTTTGGGTTTCTTAATTCCTTTTTTAAAATTAGAAAATAAAATTAAATTAAAAATAAACTACTCATGAGTTGCCACATATCAGTGGGACCCGTGACAGGTGGAAGAACCAAAGCACAGACGTTTCTTATTTAAGGGAAAGAAGAACCGATTTTTGAGAAATAAATGGGACCCACCATGTTAGAAACTCCTAACATACTCCTGTTAAACATGCTCTTAATTAAAAGTTTTAGGAGGTGCTTAAGGGTTTTGGTGGACCTCACCCGTTAAAAACCTCCTTAAAAACCCCCATTAATTTTGCTCTAAAAGACGTTTATTATCGAGAAAAATGTAAAAAAAAAGTCAAATCAAGTTAAAACTTTCATCTTAAGAGACCCATGTTAAAGATGGATTTAGAGCATGATTAACCAGGGTCTATTAAGGTGGGATTCTTAGTTTTTCTAAGAGACGTTTCTTAGCTTTTAACTAAGAAAACCTAAGAACCGTCTCTTAAATAAGAACCATAAGAGACATCTCTTATCGAGAAAAATGTAAAAAAAAAAAAAAAATTAAAAAGATAAATTTTACGTTAAGAACTCCACCTTAAGAGCCCCAAGTTAATCATCTCCAAAAGAGTACACAATATATGGCTCATGGTGCTTATAATATTTTATGTTTTACATTTTAACTAATGAAACTAAACTATAAATTGAAATGTAAAAATATGAATGGTAATGAATAAAAACTTTAAACTAATAAAAAGCCAAAAATAAGAAATAAAATATTTTAATTAGTGATATTTCAACTGGACCAGCTTGGTTAAAGTTGGTTAAGGATCAAATCGATTGGTTTGTGTTTGGCTAGTGGTAACTGGTAAAGTAGACTTGTGTGGTTCGAGTAGGTTCTGTGAGCAAAAGGATATCAACATATTGGCAATTCCGATAGCAAAAAATAAAAATAAAAAATGAGAAACCAAGAATTGAAGTTGGAGGCAGCAAATCGTGATTCGGAATCCAACTCGAACCGTAATGTCAATTTCAAAACCGCATCAACCGACCAAAGTCTTCTGACAATTCTTGACGACATCAAAACCTCTAAATCTCCGGTAAATTGACAGATTACACTTCATAAACGTTAAGACCAAAGCTTGTTCTTCGTAACTAATCTTCTTTTTTTTTTTTTTGTGGTTTGCAGGCTGTTATTAACTACGGAGCTTCGTGGTATGATCTTGTTCTTTTTTTTATTGTAATTTACAAAAGACAGCATGTTATGTTTACAAAGTGTTCGACGAAATGCTTCGATGAGAATGTCTATATTTTGTTTTCAGGTGTGGAGTTTGTAGCCAGATTTTTCCAGCGTTCGAACAGCTTAGCAACTGTTTTCAAGGGATGAAGTTTGTTTACGCAGACATCGACGAATGCCCTGAAACCACACGTCACATCCGTTACACTCCAACGTTTCAGTTTTACAGAAACGGAGAAAAAGTCGACGAGATGTTTGGAACTGGTGAAGAGAGGCTCCGTGATCGTCTTTGGCTTCACTCCTGAAAAGAATCTGCATTGCTTTTGTTAACAGCCTTTTCTCAGTTCAAGAATGGAATGTTGAGTTTTGATCACCATTTTGTTTAATTAAATAAAGGTTTTAGAATCACCCGTAAACATGATTACCATGTGTTAGCTTTTTTTTATAAAATGTTAAACACTATACCAATTTTTATTTTGTAATAAGCAATTACAAAATAAGGACTAGTGGAATACGGAAACGAAATTAAACAGACAAATGAAATGCGACATCGTATGAAACTGAAGTAGAAAAGCTATCCTAGTAACTAGTTAAGCAGTGAAACAGGTCAATACCCAAATAGTGCCGCTTCTCACATTTTCATTTTTTTTATGTTCTTCGTCTTTGTTACTAAGAGCATCATTATCCCTGGTTTCTTAAGGGGGTTCTTTCACTGTTCGCGGACTCCACTGACATATGGGGCCCGTGAACAGTATAAGAACCGCTTCTTAAAACTACTAAATAAGAATCGTTTTTGGAGAGTTTCTTACACTGTTCACGGGTCCCACTGACACGTGGCGATCCGTAATTGATTCATTTTATTATTTTTTTTTAATTAGCAAAAAAAAAAAAAAAAAAAAATAGGAACCCCAAATGGGGTTCCATGGATAATGATGCTCTAATGTAATTCTTTTTTTGAAACACTACTTATGTAAAATTTTTATAGTAATCTATATACAACTAAACTTATGGCTTAAAATTTTATGCATTTTTTTTTGTCTATGTTCTAAACCGGCCATGTACCAAAATGAACTGGAAAAATCCGAAGATTGGAGGGACGTAGAAGAATATTGAGATGGAGGCACATGATATTTTTTCATCATGTTTAATTTTTGAAATGAGAACATTACACAAAGCTAATGTAAATTAGTAAAGAAAAATAAAAAAAATAGGGGCACGTGCCCCCGTAAGTGTCAACGTGCAGCCGCCCTCACGGCTTCAAACTTGAAAACTACTTTTTGTAGCTTTCAACAACTCAATCCAACACAGACCGACCCATTTAGAAGCTAGGTGAAATATAATGTAATGTGTGTGTCTTATTGATGTTCATGACTCGGTTTATATACAAGAGAGATATCATATTTACATGAGGAATTGGAATTAGATAATGACTATGTAGTGTCTATCTTAATCTCTATAATGTTTATCCTTATCTCTATACCTCCCCTTAAGTTGGAGGTGAAAGATCATGAATTTTTAACTTGGACATCAAATATGAAAATGTAGTTGAAGGTAGTGACTTGGTGAGAATATCTGCTGGCTGTTCTTGAGTCGCGATATGCTCTGTAGTAATTAGCTTGTCTTGTACAGCATCTCGAACTGCATGACAATCAGATGCAATGTGCTTATTACGTTCATGGAAAACCGGATTCGCTGCAATATGGATTGCAGCCTTATTATCACAAAATAGTCGCATTGGTTTGTCATACTTGATGCCAAACGATGTAAGAAGTTGCTTCAGCCACTTGAGTTCCTTTAACGCATATGCCATTGACCTATATTCAGCTTCGGCATAAGACATTGAGACTGTGTCTTGTTTCTTTGTCTTCCACGATATAGGAGAGGTGCCAAGGAGCACTATGTAAGCACTTAAAGAGCGACGACTAAGAGGACAAGCATTCCAATCATAATCACATTAAGCAGTAACCATAAGATCAGAGTCTGAACGAAGAAGAATGCCGTGTGAAGGAGAGCCTTTAAGGTATGTACCACTTTTAGAGCAGCGTCCCAATGAACTTGAAGAGGTGATTGCATAAACTAAGATAGTACATGAACAACATAACATAGTTCAGGCCGTGTAAAAGTAAGATAGATAAGTCGTCCCACCAAACGTCTATAAGCCTCTGGTCCAGCGTAGATAGGAGACTCCTGTAGTGAAAGTTTATGATTGAGGGCAATAGGAACATAAGACGGCTTGGCGCCAAGTAGGCCAGCTTCAGTGATGATGTCTAAAGCATACTTGCATTGAGAGATGAAAATTTCGTCATTGTTACGAGCAACCTCAATGCCAAGAAAATATTTAAGCTTTCTCAGATCCTTCATGTGAAAACATTTACTCAAATAGTTCTTGAATCGCTGCATAACAAAGAGATCATTGCATGTGATAATAAAATCATCCACATACACCAGAATGTGTAAGTGTGTGGCTCCTTTAATGAAAGAAAAATGAAAATAATCGGCCTTGCTCTGCTGAAATCCATAATTCTTTAAAGCTGTACTGAGTTTGGCGAACCAGCAGCGTGGAGATTGTTTAAGGCCATATATCAATTTTCGTAGGCGACAAACTTTATTAGGATCATGATCCTCAAACCCCGGAGGAAGTTTCATATAAACTTCTTCTTCTAAATCTCCATGTAAGAAGGCATTATGAACATCCATTTGATGAATTTCCCATTTCTTTACCGCAACGATTTGAAGTAGAACCTGTACAGTAGTTGGTTTAGTCACATGGGCGAAGGTATCTGTATAGTTAAGACCCTCACGTTGTCTATTGCCACATGCGACCACACGAGATTTATGTCGAAAAACCTTACCATTGGAGTGGTATTTTATTTTATAAATCCACTGGCTGCCGATGGCCTTTTTGCATGGACGTAAAGGTACCACATCCCAAGTGTGCTGATCTGTAAGAGTCGTGTATTCGTTAGTCATAGAATTATTCCACACGTCAACGAGACAAGCCTCTTTGTAGTTTCGAGGTTCGACGTTGGTAGTTACAGCCGCGAGAAATGCCTTGTGGCCTGCAGAAAAATTAGCTCGCGAGAGATAATGAGAGATGGGATAAGGCGTAGTACGTGGGACCGTGTTGAGAGAACCAAGAGAGGAAGCCGATGTGTCGAGAGAAGGGGGTGCAGTAGTGAGTGTAGAGTTTACCACATAGTCTTTGAGTAAAATAGAAGGTTTGGAAACACAGTGACCTCGCCCAAGTAGTTCGGGAAGACCCGGAGATTGTATGTCTGTAGGGGAAGAAGTAGACTGTTGAGTTGTAGGAGAAAGAGGCTGAGTTGTATCACTAGGTGAAGTTGTAGCAGGAAGTGTGGATGTCGATGATGAAGGTATAGGAGTAGACGTAGTATTATTATCAGACGGAACCATCATCGGTGGGGCAAGTGTTTCTGTAGATTTTGACGATAAATCCCATTCATCGATCACATGATTTGGTAAAGAGACAGTAGGTGAGACCGTAGCATTATCTGTAAATCCCGGAAACTGGTCTTCAATGAAAATGACATCACTACTAGCAAAGAATTCATTGTTGTTGATATCGTATAGACGCCAAGCCTTTTTCCCTTATGGATAACCGACGAAAATACACTTACGGCTTCGATATCGGAATTTATCTTTAGTTCGATCCCGCCTATGTGCATAACATAGGCAACCAAACGTTCGTAGAGAATCGTACGAGGGAGCTGAGCCATAAAGCAAGGAGTACGGTGTTTGTCCTTTAAGTAGGGGTGTTGGTGTTCGATTGGTCAAGTATGCAGCTGTAAGTATGCTTTCGCCCCAAAACGCAACTGGAAGGTTTTCTTGGAAGAGAAGAGCACGTGCAACATTGAGTATGTGACGATGTTTTCGTTCTACACGACCATTATGTCGAGGTGTATCTACACAAGAATTTTGATGCTTAATTCCTTGTTGACGAAAAAATGAAGAGAGAGCCATGAACTTGGAACCATTGTCTGATCGTATTGCCTTTACCATCTTTCCAAACTGTTTTCCAGACATAGCGCAAAAATTCTTGATCAAGTTGTTAACTTCTAATTTTTCCAACATCAGGTAAGTCCACACAGCTCGAGAGAAGTCATCCACAATTGTTATGAAATAGGCTGCCCCACAAGATGCAGGAGTTCGATATGGACCCCAGACATCAACATGAATTAAAGCAAATGGTTCCAAAGCTTTATTATCACTATCATGAAAGACAGATCAAGTCTATTTGGAACGAAAACATATATCACACGAATGTGTGTTGTCTAAAACAACTTTTGTAGTAGAAAAAACTCGTAATGGAGAAAGCACTTTAGTAGATGGATGCCCAAGTCGACGATGCCATAAAATAGTAGGTGAAAGATTTGCCTTGCGAGTTTGATTAGATCGTGCAACTATGACTCACTTGTAGTAGTAAACCCCCTCTCTCTCTTCACCAACTCCAATCAGGGTCCTCATAAAACGGTCATGCAGTAAACACACAGTAGCAGTAAAAATCGCAATACACCCAATTTTTTTAAGAAGGCGAGCAACCGAAACCAATGTCAAGTAAAATTCGGAACAAATAACACGTTGATCAGAGAGTAATTCTTGCTCAACGGTAAAGTGCTGATCATTGTAGCTCGAGAGGCTGTTCCATCTAGGAAGGTGACAACAGAAGGGGTGATAAGAACAACATCTCGTAGTAAAGATAGATCACCTGTCATATGGTGTGATGCACCTGTATCTAAAATAACATCAGAGTATTTGTTATACCAGATTGTCGATCCACAAAGATTTGGTTTTGTTGACTCTGAAGTAGATTGATCAATGCCGTTATTTGATCTGAGGACGCAATAGAGGAAGTGTTAGCAGCCGCCACATAAGTAGTACGACCTCGTCCACGTCCACTAGTATTCGAGAAACGACCACCACGGCCTCTGTTATTGGGTCCTTATGATCCCCGTGAAGCTGAACGTTGTTGCTGCTGTTCGAGGAACCAGTCCGGATACCCATATAGGAGAAATCATTCAGAAGCTTCATGACCAGTGCGTTTGCAGTGTGTGCATGAACAATTAATATCTCTGTTGTGATATGTAGCTGCAGCAACAGTGGGAGTAGTTGATTCTGTTTTAGTGGAGAAGCCAATAACATCTTGTTTGACTTCGACGGATCGCATATTGTTGAGGTGTTGCTCAGCTCGTATGACTCGTGAGTAAACAATGTTGAGATCTGGTAATGGGTCGTCATCGATTATTAGAGATCGAATGGAGCCAAAGCGAACCCCATCCAGTCCGAACAGAAACTTGTGTATCTTAGTGTCTTTGTGTTCCTTGTCGAGCTCAGTAGATGCAGAACACGTACATGGGGTAGTAGTTTTGAAGGTTTTGTTGTTCTTCCCAAAGCTTAGAGAGTCGTCCATAGTATTCCAGAACCGATTGTCCGTTTTGTTTACAATTAGTAATTTCATCTTCTAAGAGATGTTTACGAACGCTATTCTTTACTGAGAACCGTTGTTTAAGTGATTCCCATAGATTAGAAGCATCCGCAACATGAGACACAATACAACGAACTTGAGGATCGATTGAGGTACAAATCCATCCCACAATCATAGAGTTTGTTGAGGTCCATCGGGCAAGATCGGGATTAGTTGACGGTTTTTGAATTGTACCATCAATGAACCCTATCTTTTGCTTAGCTTGAAGAGAATTCGAAAGCTCAACAACCCATTAAGAGTAGTTATCCCCTCGAAGTAAAAAAGGTGTGATTAATGAACCTGGATTATCCGAAGGATTTAAAACGTAAGAAAGCTTAGTAGCCGAACTTTCTGTAGTAGAAGACATAGTAGTAGAAGAAGTAGTTGGCGTAGCCGCCATTGTTGTGTAGTAAGAAGCGTAAGCGGAAGAGTTTTAGTAAGAGAAGAACATAAAAAAATTTAGGTCAAGAATCGTTTCTACTCTGATACCATGAAATATAATGTAATGTGTGTGTTTTATTGATGTTCATGACTCGGTCTATATACAAGAGAGATATCCTATTTACATGAGAATTGGAATTAGATAATGATTATGTAGTGTCTATCTTAATCTCTATAATGTTTATCCTCATCTGTATACTAGGGTCGACCCATTTAGAAGCTAGGGTTCTGCAGCTTTTAACAACTCAACCCAACACAAACCGACCCTAAGAGTGAAAGCACGGGCCTACTATGTACTCTCGTAGTCCGTTGACGTGGGAAGGAGTCCAATAATGGAATGTTGAGTTTTGATCACCATTTTGTTTAATTAAATAATGGTTTTAGAATCACTCGTAAACATGATTACCATGTGTTAGCTTTTTTATAAAATGTTAAATACTATACCAATTTTTATTTTGTGATAAGCAATTACAAAAAAAGGACTAGTGGAATACGGAAACGAAATTAAACAGACAAATGAAATGCGACATCGTATGAAACTGAAGTAGAAAAGCTATCCTAGTAACTAGTTAAGCAGTTAAACAGGTCAATACCCAAATAGTGACATTTTTTTTTCTTTGGTCACTTAAACTCTTTGTCTTTGTTACTAATGTAATACTTTTTTTTTTTTGAAAACACTACTTATTTAAATTTTTATAGTGATCTATATACAACTAAACTTATCGCTTAAATTTTTTTTTGTCTATGTTCCAAACCGGCCATGTACCAAAATTAACTGGAAAAGTCCGAAGGAGCTACCAAGAGATAGACGTCTTCAAACTTAGAAACTACTTTCTACAGCTTTCAACAACTCAATCCAACACAGGTCGACCCATTTAGAAGCTAGGGTTCTGCAGCTTTCAACAACTCAATCCAACACAAACCGACCCAAAGAATGAAAGCACGGGCCTACTACTTACCTATGTTGAGGTTCTTTTCATATCGGATGACAAGAAGCGTATTTATTAATTACCACGTGATGACAAGAAACGTATTTATCTTCTTCTATATAAAAGACACACGTGTCTGTACTGTACATATCCTCAAAAGAGACCGAACCGATCACTTTAACCAAAGTATTCACACCTCTGCTTGAAAGATACAGTACTTTCTTCTCTTTGCGAAGCTCTGTTCTTCTACTCGAAAACTAACCATGGCGAGTCAGCCTGAATCATCTGATCCGTAAGTACTTGTGGATTACAAAGTAGCTAGGGTTTATTTGTGAAGCTCTGTTCTTGTTTCTATATCTTTTGGGTTTTTTTTCTTTAATCTTTCAGGAAATTAGGAGCGAAGAGGGACTTTAGCACCGCGATTCTGGAGCGGAAGAAGGCGGCTAATCGTTTGGTTGTGGACGAGGCCATCAACGATGACAACTCCGTCATCTCTCTAAACCCTAACACCATGGAGAAGCTACAACTCTTTCGTGGAGATACCGTCTTACTCAAGGTTTGTGTTGTGAACAAACACAAATAAAGTCTGAAGAAAGCAAATAACATTTTAATGCAAAAATATGACTCAAGGCAAATATCCATTTTAGGATTTATATTAACTATGTAAATTAATAATTTACAACCCTGTATTTATTTTAGGATTTATATCTGTATTTATACAGTGCACTTTAGATCTATTATATTTATACAACTTCAAAAACCTGATATTCATTTTCTTTCGTTGTTTTAAAAACCGGACCAAATATCGATTCAGTATAACTAGTAATCCGGTCAAACTGGGATTTTCGTCTTTAAAAATTAAATATATATAATAATATATTTACACTGTGTAGACCTGAAATAAAATAGTTCTACACATAATATGTTTTATATTTTTTATTAACTAAAATAATAAACGTAAATATAAAAATATATACAATAAACAAGTGGAAATTGAAATTGATTAAAAAATTGAGTATTTATTTATTCATACAAATAAAGTTCCAAATTTTATAAACATGACAAAATAAGAGTAGTATATGAGAGTTAAAAGATATTTTTTACATTTTTACTTAAGAATATAAAATTAATTAGAAAACTAATTAATAGTGATAATTAAACATTGATTATGAAATATTCAGTTTTAATAACAATTGAAAACACATTAAATAATTATATGTTGATTTTTAGAACGCAGTTTTAAAATTGACCCATGTTATTGGTTTTATCTATATTTAGCCGGTTTTACCGGTTTCTTAAATCCAGGCTTTAACCACACCAAGTTTGGCTTCTTTAATGACTCACGGTAATCAGTCAGACTGGTTCGATCGGCCGGTCTGATCCGTAATTCAAAACCATGTTTTCTTTTTTAAAAATGCATCGAGACTTGAGTCATTCCAGAATCAACCGTTTGTTTTTATTGCTCATGCTTTGCTTCTAGTTTTGGCTGATCCAAGGGTCTTGTGAATGTGTCTTCAACTATGTGTGTATTGACATCTTCGCTTTATCTTCTCTTGGGTATGCAGGGAAAGAAGAGGAAGGATACTGTGTGTATTGCTTTAGCTGACGATACATGTGATGAACCAAAGATTAGGATGAACAAGGTTGTTAGGTCGAACCTGAGGGTTAGGCTCGGTGATGTAATCTCTGTCCATCAATGCCCTGACGTCAAGTATGGGAAGCGTGTTCACATCTTGCCCATAGATGATACAGTTGAAGGAGTTAGTGGAAATATATTTGATGTCTACCTTAAACGTGAGTGTTTAAAGTGTCTCTGCTTAATATGTCTCTTAATGTTGTATGTTTTAACATATTGGTTTCTTGCGTCTTACCAGCCTATTTCTTGGAGGCATACCGCCCGGTGAGGAAGGGTGATCTTTTCCTAGTTAGAGGAGGGATGAGAAGTATTGAGTTTAAGGTTATTGAGACCGATCCTGCTGAGTACTGTGTGGTGGCTCCAGACACAGAGATATTTTGCGAGGGTGAACCGATAAAGAGAGAGGATGAAGAGAGGTTAGATGAAGTTGGTTATGATGATGTTGGTGGTGTTAGGAAACAAATGGCGCAGATTAGAGAACTTGTTGAGCTCCCTTTGAGGCATCCACAACTCTTCAAGTCCATTGGTGTTAAGCCTCCTAAAGGAATCTTGCTCTATGGCCCTCCTGGTTCAGGCAAGACACTGATTGCTCGTGCTGTTGCTAATGAGACCGGTGCGTTTTTCTTCTGTATCAATGGTCCGGAGATCATGTCTAAGCTAGCTGGTGAGAGTGAAAGCAACCTTAGGAAAGCGTTTGAGGAGGCTGAGAAGAATGCACCTTCGATCATTTTCATAGATGAGCTTGATTCCATTGCTCCAAAGAGAGAAAAGACACATGGGGAGGTTGAGAGAAGGATTGTTTCACAGCTCTTGACGCTTATGGATGGGCTTAAATCCCGAGCTCATGTGATCGTTATGGGAGCGACCAACCGTCCTAATAGCATTGACCCGGCTTTGAGAAGGTTTGGAAGATTTGACAGGGAGATTGATATTGGTGTTCCTGATGAGATTGGTCGGCTTGAAGTTCTCAGGATCCACACCAAGAACATGAAGCTCGCAGAAGATGTATTATTCTGTTATATATATATATATATATATAATCTTAATTTAGTTGTTATACCTGACATGATTTTCTATTAAACAGGTTGATTTGGAAAGAGTATCTAAAGACACACATGGGTATGTTGGTGCGGACCTTGCAGCATTATGCACTGAAGCTGCTCTCCAATGCATCAGGGAGAAGATGGATGTGATCGACCTAGAAGATGAGGAAATAGATGCTGAAATTCTCAACTCTATGTCTGTGACTAATGAGCATTTCCAGACAGCTCTTGGTAACAGCAATCCTTCTGCTCTACGTGAGACGGTGAGTTCAACTCTTCATTTTTTTGGTTTAAGGTTTCTCAGTCTATTTAGTACATCTCTGTTCCACAAAAATTGTCATTTTTAGATTTTTTTTTAATTTAAAAAAATGTTATTCTACATTTTAATCTATTTTATTTGTCCTTTTGAAGGTAACTAAATATATTTCTTCAAACTGTTTTTATTCAATTAATTATAAAATAAAATTATACTAGTAGTATCTTTTGCAATTTTTAATCTGCATGCAATTTGTGAAAGTGACACTGCGCGTTTTTTTCTTTTTTGCAAAAAGGAGTTAAGTATCTTATTAAACTGTTATTTTATTGGTCATCAGGTCGTTGAGGTGCCTAATGTTTCTTGGGAAGACATTGGTGGTCTTGAGAATGTCAAGAGGGAACTCCAAGAGGTAAGGAGTTTCAACATTCAATATCATTTTCAAGTATTTACATGTGAATATGGACTAATCTAAATTAAAATGTTTATTATATTTTAGACTGTTCAATATCCAGTGGAGCATCCTGAGAAGTTCGAGAAGTTTGGTATGTCACCGTCTAAAGGAGTCCTTTTCTACGGTCCTCCTGGTTGTGGAAAGACCCTTTTGGCCAAGGCCATCGCCAACGAGTGTCAAGCCAACTTCATAAGTATCAAAGGCCCTGAGCTACTCACAATGTGGTTTGGAGAGAGTGAGGCTAATGTCAGAGAGATATTCGACAAAGCACGCCAATCAGCTCCTTGTGTTCTTTTCTTTGATGAGCTAGACTCCATCGCCACTCAGAGAGGGAGCAGCGTTGGAGACGCTGGTGGTGCAGCAGACAGGGTATTGAACCAGCTTCTTACAGAGATGGATGGTATGTCTGCGAAGAAGACTGTCTTCATCATAGGAGCAACAAATAGACCAGATATCATCGACCCTGCGCTTCTTCGTCCTGGTCGTCTTGATCAGCTCATCTACATTCCTCTTCCTGATGAGGAGTCTCGTTACCAGATCTTTAAGTCTTGCTTGAGGAAGTCTCCAGTGGCTAAAGATGTTGACTTAAGAGCTCTTGCTAAGTACACTCAAGGGTTCAGTGGTGCTGACATAACAGAGATTTGTCAACGTTCTTGCAAGTACGCCATCAGAGAGAACATCGAGAAGGTGTCTGAATCTTGAAACATTACTACTACTCTTGTGTTTTCCTTTCTACTGTCTTAAGAGAGTTATGATTGTTTTGTTTAGGATATTGAGAAGGAGAGGAAGAAAGCAGAGACACCAGAAGCAATGGAAGAGGATGAAGAGGAGATTGCAGAGATAAAAGCTAGTCACTTTGAAGAATCAATGAAGTTTGCGAGGAGGTCAGTGAGTGATGCAGACATTCGTAAGTACCAGGCTTTTGCTCAGACTCTCCAGCAGTCACGTGGCATTGGAAGTGAGTTCAGGTTCCCAGAAGCCACAGGGGCTGGAGGTGCTGTCACCACGGCTGGTGGAGCTGACCCGTTTGCTACTGCGGGAGGAGCAGCCGAGGACGATGATCTCTATAGTTAGATAGTTATGTTTTGTCTCTCTTCTATCTATACTTTGTTCTGCTAGAAAATCTTTAACTTGTTTTTGTCATGTTTTTATTTAGTGTTTTTGTATGTATAATGAATCTATTAATATGGATGTAAGATGAAATAAATCTTATAGAAATGGAATTCTAAAGTCGAAAGACTTTGCATTAACCTGACACTAGAGCTAAATTTATTATCAAGCAAGACGAACCATTCAGATGACTTCAAGTAAGGGCTAACATAGACTTACATCTTTATCTATCAGGTAAAAGTTTTTCGTTGTCTGCCATTCTTGCGACTTCATGTACTACCACCATCTTAGTTACATTTACATTTAGCCGCATGAGCTAAATAATTTAGGGGCTTTTTCTATATAATTCTTTTTTTCTGTCTCCAGCCTTCTTATGAAGATAGATTAAATCTTTTCATAAGTTCCATCAAATAAGGAACTTGACCCATTTAGCTAGCTCAGCTTAACGTGTTTGGCGCGTCAGCTTGGCATTCTCACTTAGCTTGGTTACTCAATTTTACTCGGCGGCACAAGCTTGACACGAGATGTCAGCTTAAGAGCCCAATCGCTCGGCCCGTAAAACATAGCTTGGCCAATTAGGTTAAACCGACTGACTTAAGGGAAATATAAAAGAAGTTTACCTATCAAAGGAGGACAAGAGTGATTGAGAAGAGGATCTAGACTTAGACACACACAAAGACCAACGACTAGAAATTAAGATTTTACTCTTTATTCCTCTCGCAGACTCGTACTTTTTCAGCTAGCTCAGACGAGCACCAGCTAGTTCTCCTCATGTTCTCATACTCTATAAACTTTACTCTCCTCTGATCATTAAAACACTTTCAAAATAACCCACGTCGAGTTTGTTTCTCTCTTTACAAGACCGACCCAACTCAGATTAACCAATTGGCACCACCGTGGGCATTACGGAGTAGCGTTAACAAGATCAGTATGCTTCTCAGTGATTGCACCTCCGATCACCTGGACACACATGGTCCGAATAGCTTCCATTGCTGCATCAACAACGGGGGTCTCAAACTTTCCCACATGACCAATCGGATCATTAGATGGAACCTGGGATGGAAGAGTCGTGTGCGAGGACTGGGCCCTCGTACCAATATCTTCCCCATTGGCACTCGTAAGGCCAACTGTCCCATTTCCCCTGAGAAGAGGCTCCATATTCATGCGTCTCGTGCCAACCCATGTGACCACAGTCGGTGCAACACCGTCATGCTTGGTGCCATTGTCCTTTCTAGACTTTCATGTTTTTGACTACATCATCAAACTCTCCTTTTCCTTTCTAGACTTTCTTATTTTTGACTTAATACCCATCTGCCAACACATTCGGGTAAGTGAGTTCCTATATATAGTGATAATTCATCCTAACGATTAAATAGTCCAAACAATTTAACTACTACTAACTCGTGGACGAGTTGGTAACTAACTACCTAATGTTAACTCGAGGATAAGTTAATCTACCTTTACTGCAAGACCTTCAGTCGAATGAGTGGTGTTTCAATAATACCGACACTAAATATATTAGGACCTAAGCATGCTTTGATACCAACTTGTAAGACCCGACCTGGACGCTAGTCCAAATTGGTCCCACACGAGCTGAGCTGATAGGCGACCCAAATCTGATCGGTCTATACTTTAAATTCTTATCATGTTTAAGTATTTAAGTGAGGTTCTCAATCTAGGATTCTCTAACTACTCAATCAATACGCAGAAGCAAAGAAATCCATATAGCCGCATTGTATAAATCATAATGAATTCGATAGATTGTAGTTTAAGTATATCATATCGATTCCATGCAACACTATACCTAAATTACTTGAACACCACTCACACTCATTGGCCGCATTTCTTGCGTCAATCCAAACCATCTTTAGAATTTACCACATTAAATGAGGCATAAGTAACTCTAAAATTGCTTAGTGAGACGAATCATTCTACCTACATGGTTAGTCCTCTAAGAATCTATTCGTTATCCGTAAAATTTTGAAGAAAAAAAAAACTAAAAATCAATATCCTTTAAAAAACGAAACAAATCATAAATACTAAAATTTTAAGAAGTGGATGTCTACTCCGCTCCGACAGATGTATAAATACATATATATTTTATTAAATGTAGAGTTTTAAATGTATAAGTTTATATAATTGTTATTCTAACATATGTTTTGATAAATTCTTTTCATGTTATTATTATTTATAAAATTATTCAATAAAAAATATTTTTATGACATCTTGAATTTTTTATTAAGTTTATTTTTATCACTAATTTAAAATTGACAAACATATAGTTTTACTACTTTTTTATTTTTTTATTTATATATCATGTAAAAATATTTTAAAGAACACATTTATCGATTTTTCTATATTATTTGTATTAAATAAAAAATGAAATATCCGTAATTATTCGTAAATATTCGCAATATCTAAATAGTTTTTTTGGATATCCGGTTTTCTAGATATTCGTATTTTTACGGGGTAAAAATAAATCAAAAATTAGATACCGTAATATACGAAGCAAATCACAAATACTTCTAAAAATCCGGATATTCTCTAAGCCCATCTTTCTTTTTTATTTGTCAACCAGATAAAGGAAAATTCTAAGTTAGCTATAGTGTAGTGTAAAAAAAATTGTAGTGATCTAAAATCGTGTTTCTTTAAAATTACCCTACATTGCTTCCCATTATTCCACTGTAACAATCTAAATTTTTTTCCATAGTAGACTTTTAAGTATTATTTGAAAAACATAATATTAGTAAATAGAACATTGGTGCCGAAGTAAAGAAAGAAGATATGAAAAACCCCAAGTCAAAATTGAACATTTAAGAGAGATGAAAAGATCTGTTGTTTTGCTAGAAAAGATAGAAAAAGGGAAAAAAGAAATTCAGAATAACTTATTAAATAAAAAGTTATATAAAATAGAAAAACATTTTAAATCGTGGTCAAGTGACTTTGAACGTAGATGAAATATTATGATTATTTTTGTTCAAGGAAATATTGGGATATAACTGCTAAGAATTAGGGATAATAAAAGAGTTTCTCTAATCCTAATTCTAAAATCAAAGTAGTATAGATGAATGTGAATCTATTTTGAAGTTATTTTGAAACAATAAAAATGCAAGTAGATGCTTAATCTAAGTACAATTAAAATAGTGAAGTGATAATCATGTAAACAAATCACTAAGCAATAAAGTAACAAATTTTCAATCTGTAAGAGAAAAGAAGACTCATGGGTTTATGCATCTAATCTATTAAAATTGAAGTACAAATAAGGAATAACCCTTACTTTTACTTAATATTTACAAAGAATGTCATTAATATTATCTTTGTATCTAAACATCTTTTAACAAAAAAAAAAAAAATTGGGCTAAGCCTATTAACAATCTTTGTCATTGAAATTGAAGACTTCATAAAAAAATGTATATGTGTTTTCCAAATTTTTATAATAAAAACAGAATTATACATATATATAGCATTAAATTAGTTTTATTTTTTATTCATATTCATATAAGCTACCAACTATATTTGAAGTATAAAAAAGATAATAATGTTAATAATTTTCGATTATAATCTAAACTTATTCATTTACAATAACAAAATCATGTAACTTTTTATAACAATTTAATGACTAAAATACTTAATAATATTTATTATAAATAATTATATATACAAACAAATACAATGTATTATCATTTGTACGATATATATCTAATAAGAATAACTTATGTAATTTATAAATTTTAAAATTTTAATCACCATAAAATACATATACACAGTTAGGTATTTTAGGATATACAGATTCAAATATGCATTCGTTGGATTCGTAAAATTGTTATCCGGATCAGGATATTTGGACTAAAATCTGAATACACGCGGATATCCAGACCTGTTTTTAATTAAAAATAAATCAAAAACTAACTATTAACCATCTATTTAGTCTATTTAAAATTATCATTAATAAAAAACTTAAAATCATTAAAATTTAATAAAATTTAAAATTTAGTTATTATAATAATATATATATAATATACATAGATAATTATAATTAAATTTTAAATATTTAATATCTCGATTCGGATATACAGACCTAAAATTTTACTATCCGAATTTATATTTGGATCACTCGAATCCATAAAATCACTATCATGATCCCTGAATATTCATTTTTTCGAAGCGGATGGGATCCTAGATCGGATAACGGATATTGAATATTAAGTTTGAGTCATATATACAATTATATCAAACAAATTGCTTAAAATATTAAATATTCATAAAAATAATATCCGCGCGGGCGCGCGGGTCAAAGGCTAGTTTTATTTTAAATGACTAACATTCAATCTAGAGTGACAAACTATGAATTAATAGATTTTAGGGTTGGATGCCTAAAACCCCCTGTAAATATAATCACCCTATCTATTCCCCCCTCAACTATCAAGCTCATGACAAATCCACCCAAACTTATGATTTCTCTTTAGATCTCCCCCTAAAGTTTTTATTCCCCCCTCTCTAATTCAATTTCCAAATCGAGACTAAAGAGAAATTAACTATGTTATGTAATTAGCTATTGCCTATTAGGTAAGAACCCGACCCGACATTAAAAAAGAACCCGACACGGATTTTTTTTTTAAAACCCAAATCGATTCGGGATTTTTATTAGGGTTAGTCTATCTTCTTCACTAAACGACACAGAGGGACCCCGAAGAAAAATTGGAAACAGAGAGAGAGACGACGAGGAATTGAAAGAGAGAGAGAGAGAGAGAGAGAGAGAGAGAGAGAGAGAGAGAGAGAGAGAGAGAGAGAGAGAGAGAGAGAGAGAGAGAAGAAAAACAAAAGAGAGTTGATGAAGTTGAACTGCTCATCCTCTCTTGTTCCTGCAGTCTCTCTTTTGTTTTTCTTCTCTCTCTCTAGCAGTCTCTTAGTCTCTCTCTCTCTCTCTCTCTCTCAATTCCTCGTCGCCTCTCTCACTGTTTCCAATTTTTCTTCGGGGTCCCTCTGTGTCGTTGAGTGAAGAAGATAGACTAACCCTAATAAAAATCCTAAATCGATTTGGGTTTTTTTTTAAAAAAATCTGGGTCGGGTTCTTTTTTAATGTCGGGTCGGGTTCTTTCCTAATGGGCAATAGCTAATTACATATCATAGTTAATTTCTCTTTAAGTCTCGATTTTGAAACTGAATTAGAGAGGGGGAAATAAAAACTTTAGGGGGAGATCTAAATAGAAATCATAAGTTTGAGTGGATTTGTCATGAGCTTGGTAGTTGAGGGGGGAATAGATAGGGTGATTGTATTTACAGAGGGTTTTAGGCAGCCAACCCTAGATTTTATTAAGTCTATATCACTATTCTAAGCCAGTTTTTTTTTTCCAAAATAAATGTTCATATGCTTTCAATCATCGAATATCAATTTACATTTGTTTAATTCAATCAAGCAATCATTAATGGCAAGTATACTAACTATCTAGCAATCCTAACATCAAATCTTTTTGGTTATTTAAACTTGAACAAAGTTGAGTTAGTTGAGATATTTCATAAACACTTTTTAGGCATGAAATGTCTAAAAATCTAGTTATAGAGATCAAGACTAAACTAACATTAAGAACACTCAACAAGCAAGAAAATAAATAGATCTAACACTAAACACCTGAGATTTTCACTTAATCACTCTAATCCATGAATTCAAAAGAAGTATACACACTAATCATCATGTTTAACCTTAAACTCATGATAGATTCAAAACTAATTATGATAAGAAAATGAAATGGACTCAAATAACTCAAGAAAAAAAGATTAAATTATTAAAATATTCAAGTTTTCTCCGAGATATTAACGTGCTTAGAGAGAAAACAAGATATATCATAACTTTAGGTTTATAGTAGTCTAAAATTGAACTAGATCAACCCAATAAACTTAGGTTGACCTAAACTCAAATGTATAAAAGGTCTGGTCAATCATGAAATGTTGACATTTGAACACACGTAGTGGCTTGAGCACTCCGCTACGTGATGACTCTATAAGATCCTAGCGGCTTACTCCATGTTGTTTGGC
Organism: Moricandia moricandioides; assembly: GCA_905132885.1. Taxonomy (NCBI): domain Eukaryota; kingdom Viridiplantae; phylum Streptophyta; class Magnoliopsida; order Brassicales; family Brassicaceae; genus Moricandia; species Moricandia moricandioides. The sequence continues at coordinate 35,332 of CAJHQQ010001298.1, forward strand.
TGCTGCGTCTTCTGGATATTGGGCAGAGAGTCGAGTATTTCTCGGCTTAGTGTAGCCTTTGCCGCTAGATTCCCCTAGCGGCTTTGTGGACGAGGTCATTAGGCCGTTACTATCAACACCAAGTCGCTGTGATACTTAGGTAACTCGTCTCATGGCCGAAAATCACCAATCTTGCTTCTAAACCACTTTTAAAGGCTCCAAAGTCACCATATTTCATCTTCAACACCTATTAAAGACATGATATGCAATGCAACTTAAATGCATTCTAGATATATCTAAATGATCAAGATGAGAAATAAAATGCTGCTTAAAACCATGTAAATACACAAGAAATCAGAATCAAAGATAAAAAAAATTTCATTCAATTGCTTTAAAGAAAAATTATTTTCCATTTGTCAAATGACTTGTGATTTAGTATATAAAGGATAGATTTTGGTACACTTATCAATTCTTTTATATTTTTCATAAAACTTTACTTTGAGAGCATAGACCTTTTATATTTTATTTTTAAATTCCTTTTGATACAATTTCAATTCTTTTAAAATTGTTTGAAAACTTAATTTTGATCCAATTAATTATAAATAATTAATCGATGCAAGAATAAAATTATTTCAAATACAACTTTTTTTTTTCTATCCAATACAATAAATAATTTAATTTAATTTATTAATATGATAACAAAAATAAATAATATGAAGAAAAAAATTATTTTAGATAATATTGGAAAGATGATAAGAGAGGGAAATGTGTTTGGGTTTCTCTTGTTTTCCAACCTAAATGGGACTTAACTGTCAAATTTTTTTTTATTAGAGAATTTTCAATCCTACTTTATATTCTAGACCAAATAAAAACATGTTCACACATCACTCTAATTTTTACTCCATTATGTAGTAAAAGATGAGTATAAATGAAATAATAGGCTTTTTTTTTGGTTATTATTGCATTTTTTATTCCAGAATAAAATAGGGTTAAAGTAAACTCAACTTAATAGTGGAGTTACTTTCTTTTAATGTAAAAAATAGTGTGGTACATTGGAGATGCTATTATATCACTCTCTTTTTACAATCTAAAGTCATTTACATCGATTAAAATCTCCAAGTGTTTCAATACAACCTTTTATATTATAATTATTAATTTTTAATAATTTTAAAGTGTTAACAAAATTTCCTTTAGCCTTTTACAAATATAGTTATTATCAAAACTATAATGTTATAATAATAAATGTAATAAATTTTGAATATAAATAAGTAAAGGTTTAATGTTTAAAACTATCGGAAAAGAATGCTAAATTAAACTAGATTTATAAATTTATACTGTTAATAAAAAATATAAGTAGATAAAATGAGTTAAAAAAATATATAAAAAAATATAAATGCATATAAATTGGTTTATAAATATAAAACAAAAAATAATATAAAACAGATTATCTTAAAGAAATTAAGTAACCAAGTTATATGATATACAATTAACTAAATTAGCTAAGGCCATTGTCTCATTTTGTGTTCTTAATAGTGAATCAAAGACTTAACTCAAACTCTAAAACTCTTTATTGATATCTTAATGTCTTAGAAAACTTGCTCGAAAACTAAGATTCTCTCAACTCATAAGATATGCAAACACCCTTGCATCTTATATATATGAATCACACTTTCCTAAACTCATTAGGAATTACAAAATAGATTTTTTCTTATTCTATAGATCAATAGAATTAGGTAACTTGACACCCAAGTTATTTCTATCTTAACTCAACATTCTCCCCCTTAAGCTTGAAATCTCAATTCTTCAACTCTTGAACTCCAATGAGACTTCTCATCTCTTTAAATTTAATCCTTTCAAGTGCTTTTGTAAGTATGTCAACCTCTTGCTTCACTCCATCAACATGTTCTACACTTAAAAGTCCTTTCTCAACACATTCTCTATTGAAATGGAACCTTGTGTGAACGTGCTTACTACGCCCATGGAACACCGGGTTCTTGGACAAAGCTATAGCAGACTTGTTATCAATTCTTATCACCACCCTCTTTTTCGTATGATCAAAAATCTCAGTAAGAAGATCCTGCAACCATATGGCTTGCTTCGCTGTCTCTGTTGCAGCCATGAACTCAGATTCACATGATGAAAGAGCAATTATCTCTTGTTTCTGAGAGCACCATGTGATAGGATTCCCACCGAGATAGAAGATATGACCAGTGGTGCTTTTCCCATCGTCTGGATCAACATTGTAACTACTATCACTGTAACCTATTAACCCTTCTTGCGGTCTTGCTTCAAACCTTAAGCCATGCGATAAATTCCCTTGTAGATATCTCAGAACTTGTTTCAGTGCAGCCTTATGAGACTCTTTTGGACAGTGCATATAACGACTTAGAATTCCCACGCTACACGCAAGATCAGGTCTTGTGTGTATCAAATATCGCAAGCAACCAATGTGTCTTCGATACTCTGTTTCATCCACACTATCTTCCTCTTCTGCCTTGCCCAACTTCAGACCAGCATCCATAGGTATATGTGCTGCATTACACCCTTTCATCCCGACTTCTTCTAGGATCTTTGCATCATATTTCTCTTGACTCAAAATTATACTCCCCTTCTTCTGCGTGACTTCTATCTCGAGGTAATAGCTCAATCTACCGAGGTCTTTCATGTCAAACTTGTCTGCCATGTCCCTCTTAAAGTCGTTGATCATGGCCAAACTAGATCCCGTTATGAGTAAATCGTTTACATAAACAGCTACTACCAAAAAAATGATCTTGCTTCTTCTTTCGATAAAGAGATGGCTTTTTCAAACATCAAACAAAGTTCAGCTCGATCAACACTGTATTAAGCTTCTCGTTCCATGCTCTTGGAGCTTGACGAAGACTGTAAAGTGTCTTATTAAGTTTGTAGACTTTAGCTTCCTTCCCTTTGATGGCATAACCCTCCGGTTGAGACACATAAACCTTCTATTTCAAGTCACCGTGCAAGAATGCGGTCTTAACGTCAAGATGATATCAAACGAACTGTCTCAATCCGTGCGACATGTGCGAAGACTTCGTCAAAGTCTATTCCGTGTTTTTGTATGTGGCCTTTTGCCACCAAACGCACCTTGTATTTGTTGATACTCCCATCGAAATTTCTCTTAACCTTGAAGATCCACTTCAATCCTATCGCTTTACAATGTGGTGGAACATCAACAAGAACCCACGTCTCATTCTTTACTATCGATTTAATCTCATCCTCACAAGCATCTCTCCACACTTTCAACTCTTTTGCTTCCTCATAGTTCCATGGTTCTTCATTCACTAGCATTAAGAGATGATCACATTCAATCTCGCAAAGTTTCTAATACATCTCGTCTTCCTCCACTAAGAGCTCGTAGTCGTCGAGATAACTTGGTAAGTTTTTGGTGCGAGAAGATCGTCTCAGAATCACAGGTGATTCGTTTTGAATTTCATTCCCTGTAGACTCTGCGTCCACTTCTTCTACTTCTTCTTCTTCGTTTATTATCGCGTTATCTCGAGAAACTACTTCTTCTTCAACTCCTCTGAACCCAAAATTGATAATTCTTGCATTGTCTTGCTCCTCTTTCTCTAACTCTGACCACTTCCATCTTTGTTCTTCACTAAATACCACGTCTCTACTAACTACTATCCTACTATCCTCTGAGTAGTTGGATCAAGAAGCCGATAAGCTTTTGTTCCTGGTTCAGTACCAAGATGAACCAGAGTTCTCGACCTATCATCCAGCTTCTTCAGATGTGGCGTGGCTACTTTCACATGAACAACACAACCAAAGATCCTTATGTGTCCTACATTCGGTTTTCTTCCTTTGAGACTCTCGTAAGGAGTCTGAATTACTAGAGTTATCGTTGCTATCCTATTGATAAGATAGGTTGAATGCCTAACCGCCTCACCCCATAAGTAATTTGGAACATCCATATGTTTTAAGATACTTCTCGTCATCTCAAGTAGCGTTCTGTTTCTCCTCTAGACAACTCCATTCTGCTGAGGTGAATATGGCGCTATGAGATGGCGTTCTATGCCCATGCTATCGCAGTACTCCTTGAAATCTAGTGATGTGAACTCTCCTCCTCTGTCAGTTCGTAACGTCTTGATCTTAGCACTTGTCTCATGTTTTACTATAGCTCTTAAACGTTTAAACTTGACAAAAGCTTCACTCTTCTCCCTCATGAGAATGGTCCACATATATCTCGAGTAGTCATCGATTAGCACGAAGACATATCTACTTCCTCCGCATGTGGGCGGTGTGATCGGACCGCATAGATCTCCATGTACAAATTCAAGAACTTTTGTTGCATGGTACGAGCTTGCTGCTGGAAACGAGCTTTGTATTTGTTTTCCACGCAAACACGTTGTACATGTCTCATTCTCTACTTCAAAACGAGGTATACCAATTACCATATCCTTGTCAACCATAAGCTTCATATTTCTCAGACCCACATGTCCTAAGCGTGAGTGCCACCTCGACGACTCCTTATGAAGAGCCAACTGCAAACACTTCTTTAACTCCACCTCCTTGATGACCTTGTAAAGTCGATTGGGTCATCGTTTTGACTTTACAATGAGCTTATTATCTCGATCATATAAGAACAACTAGTTTTCTTTCATTCTTACCTCACAACCAGCCTCAGTTGCTTGTCTAAGGCTTATAATATTACTCTTGAGCTCTGGAATGTAGTAAACATCTGAAAGAATTTTCATTTCACCACCACTGGTTGTGAATATAATCGAGCCTTTTCTAGTTACATCTATCCGTGAATCGTTCCCAAACCTCACCTTTCCGGTTATTTTTCTATCAATCTTTGAGAAGTACTCTAGATTACCCGTCATGTGATTGCTGGCTCCATTGTCTAAATACCACATATTATCTCCAGCTACCGTCCTCTCAAGCTTTGTGGGTATCACCTTTTGTTCATTGAGATACACAATCTCGTTAACCATCAATTCATCAGCTTCATGTGTAGTATATGTTCGCTTTCATGTGTTTCTTGGAGTTTAAGTAAGCGATCTGGACAATTCTGAGCAAAGTGCCCAAGCTTATCACATCTGAAACACACAACTCTGGATGCATCTTGATTGTAGCCTCCACCATTATTCCCATACCGACCACGTCCTCTTCCTCGATACTCATGTCGACCACCTCTGCCTCTGCCTCTACAGGAGTCGTATCTGTCTTGATAGCCTTGTGGGCGCGCTTGTGTGTCATTATTAGCATACATCAATTTATTTTGACTTTGTTCTTCTTGCTTCTCTTCTTCCTCCTATGAGATTCTCTCTTCGTATGCTTTCAACCGGTCCACGATGTCTTTGAAGCTTGTTTTATTTAGATCAAGAACTTGCTCCAAGGCAGCGATGATGTGTATGTATTTCTCGGTTCCTCTACAGTTTCTCCCAGAGTTGCAGACTTTGCTGACAATTCAGAGAGTTTCCCGACAAAACTATCAATGGAGTCGGTGTCTTTCATCCTAAGTCTGTCAAAATCAGCTTTTAAAGTCTGCAAGCGTGCTTCTCGTACACGATCAGCTCCCATATGCCTCAACTTTATCGCCTCCAAAATCTCTTTTCTGGTAGTAAGGTTTCCCACTTGCATCAATAATGATTCCGGTATCGACTGGAACAATAATGCTCTTGCCAAATCATTCTTCTCCCCGATATCTCCTGGATCAATGGCTTCCCAGACCTTATGAACCTTTAACGCCGCCTGCATCCTTATTGTCCATACAATATAATTAGTATCATTAAGCTGCGTACACTGAATGGACAACGAGACACTATTCTTGTTGCTATTCACTGCAACGATTTCTCCGATGCTCTCTTTGACTCAATATATGCTCTGATACCAATTATTGAATCAAAGACTTAACTCAAACTCTAAAACTCTTTATTGATATCTCAGTGTCTTAGAAAACTTGCTCAAAAACTAAGATTCTCTCAACTCATAAGATATACAAACACCTTTGCGTCTTATATATATGAATCACACTTTCCTAAACTCATTAGGAATTACAAAATAAATATTTTCTTATTCTATAGCTCAATAGACTTAGGTAATTTGACACCCAAATTATTTCTATTTTAATTCAACACCTAAGACCATCTTCAACTCGTATCTACAATAGGGAAAAATAGTTTTGACACCGTTCATCAATCGATATGATTTGACACAAAACTTATTTCATACTATATTCTATTCACTTGTTTCCTGGATGGTGCGTGTCCTGAATTTCACATCCTATTAATTCTTCACTTTTCCTACATGGTTAACCTGCTACATGATCAAACATCTCACCCTCCCTACACCGACAAAATAGAAAAAATAGAGCATTTTTTCGATTTGTGTGAATTTGACTCGACTCACATGGACTCTCTAAGGCCATAGTCTTTGTCATAATTAATTTATTCACCTTAGATTTCTTTTCCTTATTTTGGTCTCTCTGGCATTGTTTTTGTAATAGAACTTTTCTCTCCGGCATTGTTACTGTGTTGTATATTTCATTATTGCATATTCAACGTGATTGAACTTCTTCTCTCTGAAAACGACTCTATTGTTCATTCATTTTGAAACATAGACTAACACTGCTGTTGTTAAGAAGATTTTTTTTTTCTTTTTCTTTGGCAAGTTCATATTTAAACATCTAGTAAACCACATATAGGTGGTAGACGGAATTCTGGAAGTTATGCGATCGGTTCAAATCAACTTCACAACACTAAACTTGTATGATCAACACATATATAAGATTATGTTTTAGACATCATTTGAATATCCACAGAAATGATCAATCAGTGGACTTCATCTTTTTAAATGAGTAGTCAAGTCTTTTATGTAGATCCACAATATCCTCTAAATTATTATTTTTTTTAAAAAAAAACATGGAAGCTTAGTGAGTAAGGCTTAAGTCAGGACCTCAATATCTATGATGTTTTAAAATAAAATCTGCATAAGGTATGTGTTATGCTGGTCTATTCAAAAGTACAACTGGAAGAACAATTATTTCGTCACAAACATAAGTGTTCTTTTAAGTTTACTGATTGTGCTATAAAGGACAGCTTTTCTGGCCCTTTATTGATACTAGAGTCGTTATCCGCGCTACGCGCGGAAAATATGTTTAAATATATTAAAAAAATTAGTTACCATAAATTTTATAATATTGCAAAAATCCTGTGAAATATTAAATATTTTATATAATACAACCAAAAATTATATAATATATTAATACAAAAAGTAGATGGGATAACTTAGTTATTACTTTGTTATTTCTTAACTCGATAGACTAATAATTATCATAAGTTTATATATATTGAAGACTGTTTGTATAAGTCTTTTTTAACTTAGTTATAATATCTATTGTGTTTTTGAAATAAGATCTTATTTTTAGTACTGAAGCATTTAACAAACTTTCATTCAATGTCTCCACTAAAAAAATACAAAATATAAACATTATTCTTTATCTTTATTAATTTTCTTTACAATTATTTTTAGTTTAGTCATAAATTTAAATATTATATACATTATTTGTAATATAATTTTTATTAATATCATTAATCCAACTCTAAAATATTTAATAGTTGGAATAATTAAAAATATTATATATTCTTATAACTTTAGCGATATAAGAATATAAAATAATTTAGCCATATGTTTTTTGACAGAGGATATCCCAATTCAATCCTGTTACTATAATTGTATAGGTTATCACCAAAGAAAACTCTTTGGATTCTTGATAAGTCTTTAGATAGCTTTTCTTTGTTTGTTGTTTCTTTAAATTTATTATTATTTTTTTTCTATGTTTCCGCGAGACAAATTATATTTGTCTAAAAGTTTCACATAACTTAACCCACAATTTTTTGTTTGTTATTAAAGGAAATCGAATGATAAGTAAGATGAGTAAAAGTAAATTAAACCTAGCTATAGTATGCATTGAGGCTTATTTATGTAGGTTTGGTATAAAACAATTGTAAATTTAAAGCCGATTTAAACTTTGTTTTAACATTATAATTATTGAGTTTTAATACCAAGTTGAACAGTTCCATAATAGAAATTAAATTGAATACAGTATCAAGTACGGCAGGTTATCTTATTGAACTTCCCAACTTCAAAGCAGCTGATTGGTGGCTTCATCAATTTTCAGAAACCATGTATGAAGGTAGAGAGCAATCAATCAACCTTATAAAGACAATGTAAAATGCTTCTGAAAGTGGAAGCTTAAGCTCAGCTTCTAATGGAGCAAGTATAGCTTCAATTGGAGGCATGTCATCATCTTTTTTCTGCAGCATAGAGCCTTCTTAAGGTGGATTCCGCAACAAACTGAGCAACCACTGATGCTCTCTCCTCATTTATTTTCTTGATTTGTAGATTTCGCAACACAGTTATTAACCAGAAGGTACTGTCTACAAAGCTCTCACAAATTAAAACATATAAGTGAAGAACACATGATGTAATAATTGATCCAGAAACTAAGTGACAAATAATATTTTGAACGTAATAATTGATCCAGAAACTAAGTGGCCGTAAAATTCTGAAGCTAAATGCATAATACCCACATAGGAATAAATACACCTGAACCATTTCACGATAATTGGCTTACTGCAAATCAAGCCAATACCAACAACAACAAAACGAAGCAAGAAAATTAAAATTAAAATGACACATAAGCAACTATAGACTGTCATTGTATAGTCTATTAAGCTCCACTTGCACTGTATCTGAACCATGAAGCAGAGTGATGAAGTTCCAAATCCACTCATATATCCGAAGTTCCAGTCATCTTTAGACTATATGAGATGATTATAGTACTTTCAAACATATATATAGCTTCTGAGAAAGAAAAATGTAAAAACCAAATTATCAAACCAATAAGCAAGCATTTCAAAAAGAAATCTTTTACAAAATATGCATTTCAAGTTTTTCCGACTACAAGAACATGCCTCGCACTTGCTATCTCCACTTCATCAAGGAGGGGGTTCCCAATGAGACTCTGTCCATTAACCAGCTTCATCTGGCCAACATCTATTACATTGTTCATCAAGAGTGAGAGTAAGAAGAGTTCAAAATAAGTAATCTAATATTTCATGACCACATAAAACCGAAACACACACAGTCTTGAAGCAGTTAACAGATCCTATTTATAATATGCTACGCTATGATGATCAAAAAATCCAAGGCCCGAGTTTAGTAAATTGTGCTTCCTAATGTTACAAACAGATTTAGTGAATTTCATTTGTCGTGTTCTGTTTTAAAAGAGTGACTTCAGAGACTAACTAAGACAATAATTCAGAGAATAATTGTGACAAATCCAAAACATATTTAAAGCTAAATTCGACAAACCCAAAACACATTTTAAACTAAATTCAAGAGTTCTGTATCTAAGCAACAAGAAAGACTAAATACTACATCTAATCATCAAGCAATGCAACAAAAAGATGGTGTGGGGGATTACAGAGCTTACTGTAGAGGTCTCCTTTGCGATCGCAGTTAGCTTGAAAATCCTCAAACGAATGAAATCGGAATCTGTCTTCATCAAAAGGGGTGGGACTGTCTTGAAGAACCGACAGCTCAGAATTCCATGAGAACGACACCGTCGCGGCATGATTATCGAAAGAGAGAGAAGAGAGAGAGATGAGCAGGAGTTTTGCGTTGAGAAACATCGTTGCTCGGACTCTTTCATCGTTTCACCACCAGAGAACTCAATCTCCGGCGATCGGAAGAGAGAGAAGAGAGAGAGATGAGCAGTACAGCAGGGAAGCTGGTGACTTCGAGATCCGAGCTTGACTTGGATCACCCTAACATCGAAGATTACCTTCCTTCCGGTTCCTCAATCAACGAGCCTCGTGGCAAGCTCCGCCTGTAACTTTTTCTCCCTCTCTCTCTCTCTCTCTCTCTCTCTCTCTCTCTCTCTCTCTCTCTCTCTCTCTCTCTCTCTCTCTCTCTCTCTCTCTCTCTCTCTCTCACTTTTCCCTGTTTCAGAGTCTGTTAATGGTAGCTTATGATTATTTGATTGCAGGCGGGATTTGCTAGATATTTCTCCAACGCTCACTGAAGCTGCTGGTGCCATTGTTGATGTAAAGATACGAATTTGACTACAAAGTTTTAATCTTTTTGATTATTTAAAGAAGGAGGAAAAGAGTAAACTGAAAGGAAATCATAAAGAAGAAATTGATGGATCGAGATGTAGTGGAGTATTAATTGTGGAGAAGTGGATCGATAGAACTGAATCGCAGTGGAATCAAACGGTGAAGACGAACAGGTAGAGGCGTAGATCCTCGAGAATTCCGTCCAGGGTTGCTTACCGAATCTCAACGTCCTGGGCCGATGAATTCAAAGCCCACTACATGGACGACGCATCTGACGTGGCAAAAAGATCTCTTCCTATTGGTCGATTTTATTTGCTTAGGTGGATACCTTTAGAGTGGAGATTATCCCCCTTTTAATATTGTAAGATGATATGATTTATGAATCATGAAAATGAGCACTCGGAGGCTCAATGCATGGTCTGAGTATATCTAAAATACCGTAATTAAAGTTCCGTACATAATATTTAATTTATTAATTTGAGTTCAATTTTTATCTAATGATAAAATTTATTGTTTAAGTTTTAGACATATTCATATCTCATTAGAAATAAATATAACATCGCTTATAAAAATTATAATACACTAATCGAAATTTGTGCTCATCGTAGTATCTTCCAATATTTTTGTTAGTAACTACCCTATATCTTCTGAAGTTTATTAATATACAAATTAAATATCGAACTATAGTTGATATATATATATATATATGTAAGATATTTATATTCACCAAACTGCACTTGTGTATCTAGGAATATGCAAGATCCAGAGCTATTTTCTGAACTTTATTAATATATTATATATACTAATGATCTTATATTTGCGGAGAGTGATTAATAGGTTTAAAATATCTATATACACTAAATTGTATATAGACTTATTTAAAATAATAGATAAGCCAGTTTATAAATTGGATCTTAGCAAATACACAAAGTATAAGTTTAAGAAATAATCTTTTTAACCAGTAAAATGCATTTATATGTTCCTACATAAATCTACATCTATTAAGTCTTGGTAACTTATAGTTTCACATATATAGTATTAAAGTCGCATATGAACGATCACTACATTAGTAATACAAATCCAAACAACCAAACATCTAACCCGTTCACTATATAAGTATTAAAGTTAGATTTTTGGTATTTCGGTATAGGTGTATAAGTATTAAAGTCGGGTTCGGATAATTTTAGTTTGAGTTTGGTTATTTCGGGTCGGGTTCGAATATTTAGATTTTGAAAGAAAAAATATTGATTTTAATTTTCTTGTATTTAAAATATAAATTTTACTTAACTGATTTTTTTTTAATAGACCAAATGATTAATAGATATGGAGATAATATTTCAAAAATAAAAAAATTGTTTTGGTTATTATTTTTAAACTTTGGTTGTAACTTTTGCTAATACATGAAACAAAAAGTTTGACATTTATTTTAAGTGAATATCAAATCATTTTTTCTGTAATTATATGTATATTATATGATTTTAAAGTATGTTTAATATCAATATAAATATCTATACTAATAAAGTTGGCTTTACTCTCTCCTTATGAAGTCACATCATCTGGGAGAAGTGGGCAAATTTTGCCACGTGGCTCCTCTTTTTTAACATATTCAGCTGTCTTTCAATTTTGGTAAACGAACTGGATTTGTGTGTTTTTATGGCCCATTAAAAATGTTTCTCAGCTGTACTATAGTCCATTTAACTTAGGTCAAAGAGTCCTTTCTCAGGTTGCCTCTCTCCTCTCTCGGCTGAACTCTCCTAACTCTCCTAGCTACCTACGCTTTTCTGAAACTGTCGAAACTGCTATAATCACCCACTTCTCCACAATTAAAGATTTGACGTAATTGATGGCATTCATTCCTAGGAATAAAGAAGTTCCTCATCCGTCTAGCTTCCAAGCTTTCCTCACCTATCTCATACACTATATATGTGCTCCGAAGGCTATTCCTTTGCTCATCGTTTTGTGTCCTTTTCTTCTGCTCTTATCGCACTCATCTAAAATGGTGAATCTTCAATTGCTTCTGTCTGAGTTGAAGTTTGGCCAGTGTAAGGAGCCTGTTGTTGCCCGGTTCCTCTGTTTCTGGGGAGCTAGGAATGTCAAGATAGGTAGAGAGCTTATGGGGATTCATATAAGTCTGGTAGATGAGAAGGTAAATCAGCTCTTCCATATCTGTTGTTTCTTTAAACTGTTGGAGTTTTGCTTCCTATCGTCACATTCTCATATATGTTTCATTATGATTTTCAGAGGCTTTAATTTTGACAAAGCGAAAGCTTTCAACTGAACTATGTTTCAAGTGTTTATCTTTTTGGCGTCTGTAGTGCAAACTTATTTTATAAATTAATATATAGAGATTTTTTAAAATGGGAGCATACGAGGTTTTCGTATTAGCGGTGTACATCTTCACCAAGTTAGCTAGACGGAAATATCAAATACGAAAACCTCGAACGGGAGACCATTATTAACTCAATACACTGTTGTCAGCACCAGAGTAATTGTGAGCTCGTGGTGTTGTTACCGACACCCTAATTAATTACTTCGAAGAGTTTCAGTGCTTCATCCAAACCATTCTATTTATTCTTTACAAAAAGAGCTGCATATTCGTCTAGGAAACTTTGAGATAACTTTGCTGAAGTGAAGATTGAGGAATGAATGTCTTCTAAGTAACCATTGGACAGTCGTGGTTTGCGTATTGTATATTCCAGCAGTGGTGGAAAAGGGAACAGTAACAAAGATGATATTTGAGATTAGGGCCATAGCTGGACTAGGCTGAGGGAGAGACCGCACCAACGTTGGTTGGGAGGATTGCAAGGAGAATGTTGACAGAGATGGCGGCGATGACATAAGATGAAAGAGCGGTAAAGAGAAGAAACCATATGGAGGTGCCAGACTCCAACAAAAATTAAATATTTTAGGATGTTTTTTTTAACCAGTCTTCCACGTCTGAGCGGCACTGGTCGGTACACATTAAAACAAAATAATAGTTGTGTGTATGTGAAAGAGAAAGGAATAAGCAGTTAAAAAATAAGGTAGGAAAATGAGAGATACTTTTATGTGACGATTGTTATTTTCTGGCCAGCTTTCTCCATTTGTAGTAGATAAATAAGTTCTGCAATGGTGATCATTTTTACTGTAATTTCCAAGAAGAGATAATGAGTTCTTGAGTGTAGAAAAAATATCATTCGTTGTCATCATTGCGAATCCTCCTTTTTTTGGGACTGTTATGAAAAAAGATCTGCTTCTGTTTTCATAGATCTCTTCAAATCTTTGAAAAATCATTATAACCTTCAAAACAGAAGCTCTGTAGTTTTGGTGTGCATAATTGTTTGCTTGATGACATATTCCTTGATTGTTTTGGGCTGGAATATAAAGTTAACATATTGTTTTAATTATATATGATTTATGATGCTATCTTGTTACTATGAGAAAACTGAGAATGTGATATTTGAATAGATATGAATTATATACTTTCATTCAATACAGCCAACACTGGAAAATTAAAAGATTTAGTTACTTCGTTTGATTTTAATATTTTGAGAAAACATCTGTACGTAATCTGGTTCATCTTAATTTCCAGATTATCAATATTTACACTACATGTAAGTTATTTGGGTTAACTTACGTTTGGTTCACTCTAGCTTATTCTAAGTAAATTATTTGGTATGATAAAGTATGAAACTCAAGCAAAATTCTATTAGAATGTGTTACTTTATTAATTTATGACACTATTGATCTATAAGAATATTTTCAAATAGCATGATTGAAATTTTCAACGAATATTTTTTTATAATAAATGTTCAACAAATGCTAAAATAAATTACAAAACATAATTAGTAAAAAAACTAAACCTAAATAAAAATTTCATTATAAATTAAAAATCTAAAATATACTGAAACAAACATATGTTATAAAACATCATTTGTTGTTACATAATATATACTAATTATTATTTATGAAATATTGAATCTATTTACTTATTACTTTAAATATAAATTTTATAGTTTTATCACATGACATTTAATTTTTAGTTGATCTAGGTTGGAGGTGTGGGTGTATTGATGTATTATGTTGAGAAAATTAGTTATTGTAATAATATTAAAATCTGATACTCTTAGAATTTTTTTAGTTATTCTTACTGTCGATTTTCCTCAACTATACCAAATTGAATATAGAAATTATTTAACAGAATAAAAATCATTACATTTCCTTAATTATTTTATTTAATAACTTTGTTTTCTCTAACAAAAAAAATGTTAGTGGTATTTTCAACTCAAACCAACAAAATTTAATAAAATCTAAATCTACAATATGATCTTAGAATAAAAACAGATTATATTTATTATTTTTAACAAAGTAAAATTTTGAATGTTTTAAGAAATTAAAATAATATAAAATAATTTAATGTAAAATCACCCGCCCGTAGGGCGGGCCAACCCCTAGTTTTAAATAAATGAGAGTTGTAAACTAGAAATATAAGGTTAAGTATACTTATGTTCGGCTATCTTCGGGTATCCGTTCAGGTTGGATATTAACCGTTTGGGTTTAGATATCCAATCTCTCTTAAATCAATATATGTTCGAGTATTTTACTATTTTGGTTTGAGTTTTTTGGGTCGGGTTTGGATACGGGTTCATGTATCATGTAAAATGCCTATGCCTATGCCTAGTTCACAATAATTTTGTTTTCCGGTTTTATAAATCAAACAACAAAAAACATAAGAGAAATTGCTAAAAATAACACATGTTAAGTACCACTTTGCAAAAATACCTTTAATCAAAAATATATTAACATTTGAGTTTACACTTTAGTGATTATTGTTTTGGGTTTAGTGTTGAAGGGGTGGGGTTGAATTTCTAAATACTTTATAAATATTTAGAAAAAAATAATTTAGTTTATTTTCATCATAATTTAAATGTATTTTTGAAAATTGTCATTCATTAAAGATAAATTTGTAAAGTGGCATTACATTTGTGATAGAATTGAAATTTCCCCAAAACATAATTTGTGTTTTAACGCTGATCATAATCTAGTTCCAAATAAAGTGAAAATCTTTGAGGGCTAAAGCGTTCGAAAAAAGAGTAAATAATTAGTTACTTGAACAACTAAAAACCTTTTCAGAAGCTACCATTCAAAGTCAAGCCAAAGACATAAGTCGCAGATTTATAAAGCATTTCTATGAATGCATTACATTAATTTTATCATGTTATATATAACTTAAGTACCAACCGTAGTTCAAATGTCTGATACTAGAAGGAAAAATGAAAATTGCGACCACCATAGATGAGAAAATTAAAGAAAGACAAGAAGAAAAAATGCATAAGGTAAAAACCTAAATCGAAACACGATACTGGTATCGGTCACGGTCACGCTCACGCCCGCAGACTAAGATGGCGATGCAACGGGAAATGATGTAAAACTTGCCTCTCTGTTTATTCATCATGTGGCTACACTTCTTTCTGAACGTCTTGCACGGCTCGAATATCACTCTCGTGCTGTTCTCATCCTTCATTACTTTAGTTTCTCTTACTTGGGTATCTAAACACTAGAAGGAAGAAATTTGTATTCAATATCAAAATAATGGTTTCTGCTTCAGAAAAAAATGTAGTAAAGATGTGAAGCGAGAGAGAAAGAGGAAGCGCTAAGTCAAATATATGGAGGGAGCAAAGCCAATGCATTAGAAAGAGGGGTTATTGGCCTTGGTACGATAAATGATTGTTATATGACTTATATCTCATTTTATGGAATTATATTTTAGTTTCTGAAAACTAAACTAGTAAAAAATGATTCTAAAATAGCAAGAAATCGATTTTTAAAAATATAAATACATAGATAATTATAAATTATTCATTTGCACAATCAAGACGAAATATAGGATAAATATTTGTCTCAACATGATTTTGTTCTCTAGTTATTTTAACTTTCTTCAAGTTTGATTTCCAATTGTACACAACAGTAGCTATAATGAATAGGGGTAACCGATATATCAATAAAATTTGATCCAATCTGTTATTCAATTTAATTTGATCCAAAAATTTGGGTATTTTAGATTTTGAATTAAAATAGATACTAAAATTTAATATTCATCAAAGAAGTAACAAATCATAAATATTAATATTTTTTAAAAAGGTATCCGATCCGATTCATTATATATATATATGCTTGTGTAATAAAATTATATAATTTTATATCTCTATATAATTTTTATAATCTTTGTATTCACTAAATTAATTATTTAGTTATTAAATTTTTTAAAATAATGTAGTTAAAAAATAGTAATGGAATATTACATTATTTTAAAATTTTTATTTTATTTAAATTTTAATTATTTTTATGGATCGAATCATATATCTTATAAAAATACTAAGTTTTTGGATATCTGAAACATTAAATATCCAGAAGATTACAAATTAAATCGAATTTAATCAAAACATTGATTTCCGTATAAAACGAATCACAATTATTCTTAAAATTCCGAATATTCTCTCTCCACTTCTAATAATAATATTTGTAATATTATGCACTTTATAATTATAATTTTTTGAGCTAAAAGATAATAACTAAAATGTCGTATTTGTTCTTTGGTTTCTTCTCTACCAGTGAAGTTCGTTTAAGGTAATTTAAAGAGATCCCTAGAATGAGTGAAATCATTAAATACAATAGTGTTTTTTCATAAAGCTTAATGGGAAGATTACTAAAGTTCAAGATCCAATTTGAATTTTACCATGACATATTTTTAATCTGGACCTACTAAACATGTTCTGACTTTATAAAAACACACTACTTATATTAAACATGTATGATGACCGATATTCTTAAACTAAACCAACCTACAGATATATATATATATATAACTAATCAGGTTTTATAATACAATGACAAAATTTAACCAAAGTCATATTTAATCAACCTGAAAAACGTAATATAAACGGGCCTTTCATTAGACCAACTTCGGTTATCATATACAACTAAAGAACCTATTCATATCAAAAACTTTATGAAGACGTATGGTGAAGAAGATGATGTAGCAAAGCAGAAGTAGTTCATGAAATGCGACATGGACTACTGCATCAGAGAGATGGATCATGAGAAGCACGTGTGAAGATAAATGCATTAAAAGGAAGATTTAATGAAGATGCATACTTAAGGAAGACTTGGAGAAGAAGCAATCGATCTAAAGAAAAAAGGAAGATTGGCTTATTCGTTGAAGTAAAAGAAATGGAAAGTTTCCATTGGGTAGATAGTTTAGATCTATGGCTTCTCTAAAGATATATAAGAAGAAGTCGTGATACTGTGTTTTGGTAACACAGAGAGAGCTTTTAGCAATAGAGAGTTTTTGTATGTCTAAATAAGGAGAAGCAAAGCATCAAGGGGTTAAGGGCTTAAGTGGTTCAGAGTCTGTTTTAGGTCTCTGAACGAGTAAGACTAGCAAACAAATCGAGGGGTGTCTTGAGCTTGTTTGGTTTATTTCTTTTAAAAATAACAAGTGTGAGCTTTTAAAAGAATAAAGATAGTCATAATTCTTGGAATTGAATAACCTTGTACTACTGTGTGTTCCACATCGCATAGCTTGCTTATCTTACATTAACAGTTGGTATCAGAGCAGGTATCTGTACTTCATTTATCTTAAACAGGTAGGATCCTGCGGAATAAGATGGATAGCTATCGCGAGTTAGTGACAAATTCCAAAGTAATCCTTGAAGTAGGGAACTATGGTTTTTGGAAGGCACGTATGAAGGCTACAATCAAGGGTATTGACCCATTAGCGTGGAAGGCTGTGGAATCTGGTTGGAAGCCACCTGTTGCAAGAGGCGATGATGGGAAAGATGTTCCAAAGCTGGAAGAACTCTGGACTGACGATGAGAACAAGATGGCGAAGTTCAATGCTCGTGCACTAACTGTCCTACATTGCAGCGTAGCAAGGAAGTAATTTGAATTGATTCAAGGGTGTGAGGCAACGAAGGATGCATGGGATATTCTCCAAAGGCACTTTAAAGGAACTCTGAAAGTCCAAAGTTCTAGGAAAGATATGCTGGCAACTAGGTTTGAAGAACTGAAGATGGAAGAAAGTAAATCTGTTGGAGATTTCAGCTCAAAGATCAGCTCACTGGCGAAAGAGGCACTCACACTTGAAAAGAAATATAAAGAGAAAAAACTCGTGAAGAAGTTCCTGAGGTGCTTACCGTCAAATTTCATGGCGTACAAGGTAGCTATGAGTGTCTCCTGTAACACAGATGATATGACATTTGATGAAGTGGTTGGGATGCTACAAGCGCATGAGATGGAGGTGTTCGGTGGGAAGAAAGAGAAAGGAATCGCTCTCACATCACTTGAGAAGGATCAGATGGAGGACAATGATCCAGTAAGCCTCTTGGTCAGAAGGTTTGATCAAGCTCTACGAAAGGTGGAAATTGGACAGAAGAAGTTTGGTTCAGGAAGGAAGGCATCTGAGCCAGATAAGAACTACAGAAAGAATGACGCTAAGTGTTACGAATGCAAGGGGTATGGTCACTTTCGAACTGAGTGCCCTACGGTAAAAAGAAGAGATTTCCAGTATCATAATTGCAAAGGATATGGACACACTCAAACTGAGTGTGAGTCGGATGGAAGAAGAAAACCAGAAAAGTCAATGATAGGAATCAATGACAGCGACTCAGACAGCGAAAGTGAAGAAGAAGTGAACAACTTCGTGGCATTTTAGGGAATAGTAGAGTATGACTCAGGATCTGAGAGTGATGTTGAACAAGAGAACGAGCTCGATGAAAGCTACAAGGAAGTTCAAGAAACTCTAGTGAAGTTGGGCACGGAGAATCTTGTGCTTATCAAAGAGAAGGCGAGACTAGAAGCTGAAGTACAAGTTCTAAGGGATGACCTCAACATGGAGGCAGAGTTAGCCAAGGAGAGCGTGAATTCGATCAAAGAGAAGTTGATTCTAGCGAAACAAGTTGATGAACTTAGAGAAGAAGTACTTGTTGAGAGGAAGAAAGCGGCTGATCTTCAAGCTGAATTGGATCAACAATATCGAAAGATCAAGATGCTCACGGGAAT
This sequence comes from Moricandia moricandioides, assembly GCA_905132885.1. Taxonomy (NCBI): domain Eukaryota; kingdom Viridiplantae; phylum Streptophyta; class Magnoliopsida; order Brassicales; family Brassicaceae; genus Moricandia; species Moricandia moricandioides. The sequence continues at coordinate 54,441 of CAJHQQ010001298.1, forward strand.
TAAACAACATGACTAGATTCTGAGTAGTGGCAAAACTGAAAACTCTACCATGGGACTTGGCTACACTGGAAGGCACAGTAGCTCAACGGGTACAACATGTTTTGTGTCTGGAGGATTTGCACATGTTGAAAAAGTCAAGACACAACGTACCCCAGCTAAAGTCAGCGGATGTTTCTTCTGTGGGAAGTTTGGCCACTACAAGAAGTATTGCTACAAGTATCTGGAACGGGTCAAGCAATTTTGGAGACAACGCAAGTTTTGGAGAATTGGTAAGACATCTCGAGGATGGATGAAGAAAACTGACATGTATCCTAAGGTAGTGACTGAAACAAGAAGTACCATTCGATGTAACATGGCGCGAGTTTCAAGTGATTCAGAATCTGATGAATCATGGTACTTCGACAGTGGTTGTTCTGGACACATGACGGGAAACATTGAGTATCTAGACAAAGTGTCTAAAGTAAAGGGAAGAAAAGTAACCTTTGGAGATGGAGGTTGTGGAGTCATTCAAGGAAAAGGAACAACATGTAGTTCAGAAGTACCAAGATTGGTCAACGTCTACTTTGTCAAAGGATTGAAAGCTAACCTGATAAGCGTAAGTCAGCTGTGTGATGATGGACTTACGGTGAGTTTCTCAGCAATTGATTGTCGTGCTATAAACCAGTATGGGGTGACAGTACTACAAGGTGTCAGATCCAACAACAACTGCTACATGTGGGAGAAAAAGGTTAAATGTCTATCAGCTTAGGGAATGTTGATCTGTGGCATCGACGATTGGGGCATATGAACTTCAGGAATATGACGAATCTAGTCCACAAGGACATGGTTCGAGGAGTACCCAAACTCAAGATCGATGACAAGATGGTGTGTGATGCATGCAATGAGGGAAAACAAGTCAAAATACAACACATGAAGATACTGGATATTCAAGCAAATGCACCTCTGGATCTAGTTCACATGGATCTCATGGGTCCTATGCAAACAGAAAGTATCGGAGGAAAGAGATATGTGTTCGTGCTTGTAGATGACTACACCAGATGCACGTGGGTGAAGTTTCTCAAGGAAAAGTCAGAAGCTCCTGAGAATTTCAGAATCTGGGCTCACCAACTCATAAATGAAAAAGGAGGAATCAAGAAGATACGCAGTGATCATGGTGAATGGAGTGGTGGAAAGGAAGAATAGGACTCTGCAGGAGATTGGAAGGGCAATGCTTCATGGTGCTACATATTGAATGACAAGAACTACCTCGAGAAATTTGACTCAAGAAGTGACGAGGGATTCTTTCTGGGTTATGCACAGTCGAGTTCAGCTTACCGGGTCTACAACAAGCGGTCAGAAATGATGGTAGAATCAGTTAATGTTGTGTTTGACGATCTGTCAGTGGCTGTAGGAAGAGATTTGGATTCAGATGAAGATGATGAAGATGACTCAACATGAGCTACTAAAGAAACGATTGAGGAAGGTCCAACGGCAGATACAGTACCTCAACCGGTGATTCAGCAAGTTCATCGTAATCACTCAAAGTTAGACGTGATTGGAGGCATTGAAGAAGAACGGAAGACTCGTGGCAAAGTCATCAATTTCAGAGAAATGATTCAGTTCGCATGCTTTGTCTCCTCAATTGAACCAAAGACACACTGAAGTACTTCGTAATGAATATTGGATTGTCTAAGTGGAGAAGGATATAATTATTGTCCAAATCTATGTGGATGATATTATCTATGTAGAGACGTCACAGAAGCTGCTTAATGAGTTTGTTTAGAATATGACTCAAGAGTTTGAACTGAGTATGTGTGGCGAATTGAAGTATTTTCTTGGACTTCAATTATCTCAGTCAGAGAAAGGTATTTTCATCTCTCAGAGTGTGTATGCTAACAGTTTAGTAAAACGGTTTGGTCTGGAGAACTCCAAAGTTTCAAAGACATCTATGAGTACATCACTGAAACTTGCAAGAGATGAAGCTGGAGAAGATGTTGATGCTAAGCTCTATCGAGGGATGATTGGTAGTCTGTTATACTTGACTGTTACTCGACTAGATTTATCATTCAGTGTTGGTGTGTGTGTGTAAGATATCAAGTCAAGCCTAAGGTATCGCACTTGGATGCAGTAAAGCGAATCATCAAGTACGTCAAAGGAACGGAGAGCTTGGATGTGTATTACTTAAAGAATTCCAACAAGAACTTGGTGGGGTATTGTGATGCGAATTGGGCAGGATGTGCTGATGACAGGAAAAGTACCAGTGGAGGATGTTTCTTTCTTGGAAACAATCTTATCTCGTGGCTGAGCAAGAAGCAAAACTCTGTATCACTCTCTACGGCAGAAGCAGAATACATTGCCATGGGTAACTACTGCTCACAACTTATCTGGATGAAGCAGATGTCAGCTGATTATGGAATGCACTGAGGTCCCTTTCTTGTGTATTGTGACAACAAAAGTGCAATTGATATCTCAAGGAATCCGGTCCAACATTCAAGGACGAAGCACATTGACATCATGCACCACTTCATTAGAGAATTAGTTTAAGACAATTAGGTAGTAATCGAACATGTAGTTACTGATTTGCAGTTGGCTGATATATTCACTAAATCTCTTGAATGTAATCGTTTTATCACACTAATAAATGCAATTGGTGTGTGTAACCTTGATTGTTGAGTCAAGTTGTGCAGAGAGTAGTGAAGGTGCTGGTTCGGGATGTACATATGATTCAGATTGGTTTTGGAACCTGAGAACGCTGTGGAAAAGAGCTGCTTGGTATGCCGTCAGTACTGTAATGGTACAGGTTTCAAGTCAATCTGTGCCCCCCCCCCCTCTCATTAAAAAGAGCCAGAAATGTTTCAGAAAGATACTCAATAAAAAAAAGGGGAAAAGAAAAAATCGATAGATTCATGATGGGAAATAACAGGGGTTTCACAACGCGAGAATAAAGGATGAAAACCAGCAGTATTGATGAAGGCATAACAGTGTGAAAGCTAGCCATAAAAAGACAATCGGGTGCACCAGAGTATAAGATCTAGAAAGAGTTATATGTGCAGTTTGAATCAAGTACTGAGCCAACTCATGAAGCACATCACATAAATGGTAAATAAATTGATCTATTGCTTTATAATAATCGTGAATCAGCCAATTGTGAGTTGTGACTCGTGTTTTATTACTACCTTGAGAGTCTGATGATACAACATTAATTCACGAATGTACCTAATGATTATGTGTTTGGATGAGAGAAATCAAATGTTGTAGGCGTACAAAGGAGAGGATAAAAGGTCAGGGACTAAAAGTGCAATATCAGAAGAGTTGATTCTATTCCATTCAGTTAAGGGAAGTAGTGGGGGCACAAACCCTAAAATTTCTCCATCGTGCTTAAAACCCCAAACTCCCAGCCTCTCTCTCTATCTATCGCAAATCGAGCAAAGAAACTAACCTCTAAAATGGGAAAAGTCAAGAACTCAGCGCAACAAGGCGAATCATCTAAGGTAGAGCAACATGCAGAGGCTGAAGCAAGTCGGAGGTCACTCTCTGATGGGGAACCCGACTCACCTCCGCCAAGAAACGATCCACCTGTGTCTACGGCTCTTCCAGAAGTCACCGAGGAGCTTGAGTCCTTCAACACTGCAACTGAGAAAGGTCAATCGGAGGAAAGTGATGAAAGGACTCCTGGTCTTGAAACAGACTCAACTATCAACGATCCTGTAGCAGATCCGAAGCCCCAGAAGGAATCTCCAAGTGCTGATGTGCCAGCTGCTCAGACCGGAGATAAATCGCCGGAAGATACAGGTGAGCATGCTCTACCTCTAGTTCTTGTAGACACAAAAGAACTATGAGTGAAGGAGAGTCTGAATCAGCCAAAAAGATGGATGATGAACCCAAAGAAGATGTTGTGACATTAGGATCTGATTCCGAAGAAGTCTCTGTGAAGGAAAGTAGAAAGAAAAGAGTGCTGACGCGGCTGGGGTTACGCTCTGGGAAACAGAGAAAGAAAGGGGAAACTAGTACACCGACCCAATCTCAGTTCCTCACACCCGAAGATGCAGCCAAATCTCCATATTTGGCCAAGGAAGCAGGAGGCTTAGCCCGGATGGGAGCCAAGAAGTCAGGAGACCAGAGTACTGAAGCAATGTTAAGTCCTCTAAAGAAGAGGTATGATCAGTTTCTAAAACGTAAGGTAATTGCTGAACGAACTATCGATATGAAGGAAACTGATCAGTGGGGATACTTAGCGGTCATTAAGAAGGGGTCAATGGAATCAACTGTCTCTTCTCTTGGTGTTTATGTTGAACAAGTCATTGCTGAGTTCTATGCTGGGTTGCCAAGTGTGAAAACCGAAGCAGGTGCTGAGGAAGTGAGTGTCTTAGTAAGGGGGCATGTGTACAAGTTCTCCCCTGCCATCATCAACAGTGTCTTAGGCTGGGAGCCACTCACAGAAGAAGAAGAGGAGACAGAGACGACGATGGATGAAGCTTCAGCAACTGACTTGGCATCGTTCATCACTGGAAACACAAGGAAAGAATGGGATGGTCTTACCACAGCAGATCTCACACCGTGCTATGGCGCGTTGATGATTATAGCAGCGTACAATTGGATCCCCTCTACTCACAAGACTCACGTATCTCTTGAGAGAGCAAGGTTGATCTACAAGATGGCTCATGGAGTTCGTGTTGATTTAGGTACGATGGTGTTCAAACAGATTATCAATCTTGGAGTTACTCAACGCAATGATGCATGTTGGTTGATTTTCCCTCAGTTAATCATGGGACTTCTCCAAGCCCAGCATGCGGTTCCATCCTACACCAGTGACAAGCTGGAACGTCCTGTAGCATACAAGAAGGATAAACGGGTGGGTGAGATCTATGAGCAGCGAGTAACTAAAGGAAATGCATCAGCTAAAACTGAACAAAAGAGGAGCTCTGCTAGGACAGCACGATTGCCATCTTCTGCCTCAACTCTACACCTAGCTCGAGAACTGGACCACGTCGAGTATCTGTGTACGAGCTTGGATCAGTTTCCATACCTCAGGGATCACTTACCAGGACTGATTTGCAAGTGGCAATACAGGACACAACTCGAGCACTTCAGGCCTTAGCTGAGATTGTTCAGGATCTTCAGAGTGCTGTAGCAGGTAAGTACTGTTCTGTCTGTATCATATCTTACTGTCTCCTGTTATTTTTAATCCGTGTGCTCACAAGCAGGGGGAGAAGAAGAGGACTGAGATGTAGAAGACAAAGATTGTGGGGGAGCCTTGTTGTGTTATGCTTATTGCACTGTTATCTTGTTTTCTTTAAGACTGACTAAGTTTTTGGGGGAGCATTTGCATATGCTATCTTTCTGGATATGCATTGAATTGCTTGAACCCTTGTTTCTTTCTGGATAATCTAAGCATGTTTTTCTTTAACAGTCTTGATGTGGTTGAAATAACACTTAGGCAGATATACTAGTGGTATTTGGGGTTGCCATTGTCTTCTATCTCAGGTACTTGTGAGACGACGAATTAAAAAGGGGGAGATTGAAGATGTATGGTGAAGAAGATGATGTAGCAGAGCAGAAGTAGTTCATGAAGTGCGACATGGACTACTGCATCAGAGAGATGGATCATGAGAAGCACGTGTGAAGACAAATGCATTAAAAGGAAGATTTAATGAAGATGCATACTTAAGGAAGACTTGGAGAAGAAGCAATCGATCTAAAGAGAAAAGGAAGATTGGCTTATTCGTTGAAGTAAAAGAAATGGAAAGTTTCCATTGGGTAGATAGTTTAGATCTAGGGCTTCTCTAAAGATATATAAGAAGAAGTCGTGATACTGTGTTTTGGTAACACACAGAGAGAGCTTTTAGCAATAGAGAGTTTTTGTATGTCCGAATAAGGAGAAGCAAAGCATCTAGTTTTTGTATGGGATTTTACCCAAGTCGATATTATTTGTTTGAAAACTATATATAAATAACAAACAATATATATCTTCAACTAATTAAAAAAATCGGTATATCCAATCCCACTATAACAATAAAAAAAATTGCCGACAACAAATAAAAACAATGTATCTAATTCCTTACAGGATAATAAAGATTATGTCATCAATATAGTTTTTTGGCTATATAAAACTAAATAGTTTAGTAAAATAAGTAGATATCCAAATTAATATAAATCAATAATTTTATATGTGTAAATACAAATTTCAAATCTTTATTTTTATAGTTATATGTTATTGTAGCGGCCCTGGGTAGAAGCTATGGAAGCATAAGCTTCCGGCCTTTTTAAAAATATCTATGTTTTCGGCCAATATTTTTTATTATTTAGAACTATTTATTTTTTACAGGCCTTCAAATTTTTTGGTGCTTCCAGCCCAAGTCTTTTTGGGCTTTCTCAGGGCCGGGCCTGTGTTAACAACAACCTATTTTATTTTGTCTACAACAGTCTTTGAAAATTTGTTATATCTATATACATGTAGAGAAAAATCATTATATCCAAAGAATATATATATATATACCAAAAAATTTAAACAATTTTAATAGATTAGACTATCTTGATATAAGTGCTCCAAAACCTAAACTCAAACAACAAAATACAATGTATTGTAAAACAAAAAAAATATTATATAGCACCAAAATAATATTCACTATAATTACACAATATATAATAGTATATTCCAAACACAATATTAAACACCAGTATATCTCATAAATAAATTACTAATAACGACATAAAAAGTGATAATTCATGCGCGGATAGTATTGTGGTTAAGGTTTGTTTTTGATGTTGACAGAAAATTGATCAATCTTTCAAACTTCACGAAACAGAGAACTAATCATGTTGGTCCAAAAAATCTAAATACATTGCCAAATGTCGGTATCGACCGACAAGACTACCGAATTTTAGTTTTTCTATTTATTTATTTCTTACGAAAAAGAAGGCTAATTTTCCCATTGAGAATTTTGATACTATCAAAAACTGATTTTGAATTAGAAAAACATATTAAAATTATAACTATCAGACATACTAGTTTGAGTTTCCTTAAAACCAATGTGTGAACTGAACGGTAACATGTCTGACTATATTTTCTCAAGAAAAAAAAAACATTTTTGACTATAAATATTTAGTAAAGACTTCATTTAAATATTTGTGCTAACCCGGATAACCCGGATAAAAAGATACCCCACTACTCTTTATTATGTCGATATGAAATCATACTTAGATCTCATTTGAATAATCTTAAAAATAAGTTTATCTATAAATTGTAATTCTCATTAGAGATTAGTCTGAATTTTTTATAAATTTGAATATAGGTTAACAAAAAAAATATAGTTGATGAATCATAAAATTCACACAGAAATTGAGTTTACGAATAAAGAAACTTTTATTAACAAGAAAGATTGAATTAGAAAGACTAGGTTTTGATCAACTCCGGAAAATAGATGTTTTATTAATGATATTGAAGATGAACACATATATAATCAGAGTATAGTTTAGTGATGGAGAATTCAGGTCCTCCGTTCTTGGCTTTTCCATCTTCTTGTATAGATCTCTCTGGCAAATCAAAAAGGTGGAGCATTTCTCGGTATAGATCTCCTTCTCTTTATGTCGATCTTTAATGTCTTTGACTTTTTTTGTGTTTTGGTTTATTTACCGACCTCTGGATATCCAAGGTCGGCCATAATTTTGACGGGTCCTTGTTTCCTTCATGGGCTTTTAAGCTTGGTTAATATTGAGCTTCTCTTAATTTGGATTATGATCTCAGACTGGGATTGGGGTGGTGAAACCCGTCTCCAACAGTAGTCCTCCCCCTGAGTCCGATGTGTCTTGGGTCGTGATATAATTAATGTATATGACGTTTTTACGGGGCCATCAATCTTCTACCAATCGAGACCCGGTTTGAGATTCTGGTTTAGTGTATTTATTTAGTCTTCAGTCGATACTCGGGGCGGCATGATAAATGATTTTACTCTATCCTAATCAAAGTAGTATAGATGAGTGTCAATCCAATCCTAAGTGATCATGATGCAATGAGAATACAAGTATAAACTTAATTTAAGTGCAATCAGTTTTGATGTGTGAAACGAAGTAACGGAAGAACACAAGTGTGAAAACTAAAATTATAAATCAACTAAGAGACAAAGAACCCATGGGTAAAAGTTTTGACTTTGGGTGATTAAGATCTAAGATAGATGGTTAACATTATAATCAATCCAGTTCTACTAGTCTAGACACACCATTAAACTAGTTCTTTATCAAGATAAAAGTTTACTGCTTTCAATCAGTAAACATCAAATGTCTTTGGTCTAGTTAAATCAAGCAATCATTAAGAACATGTCTATTAACTATCTAAACTTCCCTAACATCAATTGTCATTGGTTAAGCAAGTAAAGAGAATTATCACTTTGGTTCATACATTTCGTCGAACACCTTCCGGGTACAAATTGCCTAAGGATCTAGATTAAAGTGATAGAGTCTAATCTAGCATTAGAAACAAGCGATAATCATAGACATGAATGATCTAACAGTAAATTTTCTAACATATTACCTAATCACCCTAGGTCACCATAACCCATGAATCCTAAACATGACTACTCACTATCGAACATGATGAACTCAAAAATCATAGATGAATCAGAGTTAAACATTACTAATGAACCAGAATAATCAATGAATCAAAAATAAGAATATCAAAAAGGATTCAAGATTCAATCTTCTTCACCAAAAGTAGTCTACGTCTCAGATAACAATGTGTCTTAAAAACTTAGTTTAAAGAGTATATATAGTAGTTTGAAAACGAGTCGGGTCAACCCAACAAGCATGGGCCAACCGTGAAAATCACAGCTTCAACGTCCTTAACGACCAAGATTGGTCGCTAGGCCATGTCGCTACGGTGCCCGCAGGTGAGCCTAGCGACTTGGCTTGGTCGCTACGGGTTCCGCATTTCTTATGTGGGTCTGTAGCGACCATGCATGGTCGCTACGGCATCCGCATTTCTCATGTGAATCTGTAGCGACCACTTCTGGTCGCTACGCCTGGTCGCTACCCCCCTCTTTCGCTCCAGACTTCACTTCCTTAGCCTCAATTGCCTCCAAACTCACCAATAAGCATCTCCAACACCTGATATAGACAAATGTAATGGAATGCAACCTAAATATGCCTAAATGATATCCTATATGCTCAAAATGCATCAAAAGAGATGACCAAAACCATGCAAATGTGTAAGATATAAACTCCCCGGAACTTGTCATTTACTTGTCCTCAAGTGAACTTTCAAAAACAAGCAAGAGAGAGAGGTTTGAAGATGGGAGCTCAGAACCAAAAGATACACTTCCTAGCCTTCAAAATCACATCCTAGGTAAACATAGCAAATATCATGAGCATGTTCTCTTAGTATACTCTATCTTCTCAAGGCCTAAAAAGACTCTCATGCCTCTACACTAGATGCAATGCTCATTAACCAACAAGTCTTTATACCAACTCTCACATTCATTGACAGATTAACAAAAGGAATCCCTGCTAATGGAAACTTGATCTCGATCACTTGGCTTGGTAAGTGAAAACGGTTTAATTATGATGGAAGAAGAGTTCAAATTCTTTGGTGACTTTTCGTCAAGAAAATGAGCTTGAACATTCTATAAAATTTATCTAAGAAAAGGAGAAATTCATGCATACAATGGTTTGTTCTCATCATTCTACCCATTTCCAAACACTTTTAAACTCTCCTTTTTCTCACTCACCAAATGAACTCTCTCTTTTCTTTTATTTTAACCAACTAGGGATATCCTCTCTTTTTTTTCTTTTTTTTCCCCAACCTTTTATTGTCTCTTCTTTTTTTTTCTTTGGGGTTTTTCTTAAAGTATCTAGAGTTTTTATTTTATTTTTCTTTGATCCCTAGTGGCTATCTTATTTTCATTTTTTTTCTTTCAACTCATTATTTTCACTTATCTCACACCTCGAAACCCAAAAGCAAAGCTTATAAACACCAACACACTTTCCATTCCTAAATGCTAGCTCAAAAGAGGTCCTATAGCTAGCCAAAGATGAAAACAAACCAATGTCGCTCCCAATACTCTCAAGATTTTACACATGACAAGCTATCAATAAAAGGCCTCACTCAAGCAAATTCAATTACGGTCTCAAAGAATGGTAAGGGTTAAAGGGTAGGGAGGTAAAAAATTTGGGTTTTCAGAGAGTGGTATAATAGATAGAGATGAACCCAAATGTGCATGAGATCCATGACCAAATATACAAGAGTCCATAAGCAGGGTAGATTAAGTTAATTAAGCACTAGTTCATTTTGGAGTTGGTTTCAAGAGCAATGTCAATCACAGCAAACAACCAGTTTCGAGAAGAGTTTTCAAGGCTCAAAGCTTGCAAGTCTTTCAAGATATGCGTAAGCTACTTGCTATGTTTAACTAGGGTGTCATGTTGAGTTCTAGACATGTGTTCTTTACGAGGCAATAACATCCTTGCTCCCTATGCAGAATGAATGCAATCTATATGCTCTAGACTCGATCCTAACGATGAAATGATGCAACCTAGATGATTCTTTTGTTGTTTTAAAATTTTCTCATTTTTTTCGAGTGTACAATGCAACTCAGATACTAAAATGCTTATGCAAACAAGGAAAGAAAATGAAATGATTAGACATGGTACCCCCCCCCCCCAAAAAAACTTGAACAACACAGTCTCTGTGTAATCAAGAGAGAGGGAGATACCGAAAAAAATGAATATTTACAAGGATATAGGTATGGAGATACCTCAAAATGATTCGGAGGAAGTGGACTCTTAGTTTTGCTCGTCCTCGCTTCCGCCATCTCCATCGTCACTCTCTTCTATCTCTCGCTGATTGCCTCTCTCAAAGCTTTCGTCTTCGTCGTCGGAAGTATTTGTGCCTGAACTCCCCTTTCCATGACGAGATTGGCGGCGAGGTGTTGGAGTAGAGGTCTCAGCCATGATGAAGTCTTCTGCTTTACAGCCTAATATCCCTGCTCTAACCAGAACATTGGTGACTTTTTCATGAACCTTGCTGAGGATGCAACATTCTTTTTAACTGTCTTCTTAAGCGCTTTGTATTTGGCGGACATCTTTTGAATGGTCCTATCATGGATCATGTTCCACCCCTCAAATCCCAACGTACTCGTGAGCATCGCGCAAAGGACCCTTCGGAAGGGCTCCAGTATGGGGTGTGAAGTGATAGTGGGAATGGTTATAGAGTGTGTCCTCCTCTTCCTGGATCTCAGGTGCATCTCGTGAAGTGGATGCGCGGATAGGTATTGTAGTAGCAGTGGCAGCAACAGATGAAGATGGACCCACAGTTGATCGTCTCGCTGTTCTCTTACGATTGGGGACGGCGTCAAGTGGACAGTGTGGTCCAAGATGAAGGTCTGTAGGGATGTCGAATGAGATTATGTGCTTGCTACGTACCATGAGGACCCGCGGGTTTGGTAGAAGAAGCTCTTTGTGGTCAAAGTTGATGTAGAAGGAGTAGACATGCTGGCCTTCGAACATTCCCGAAAGAAATTTGGTCCTCTTCATGTAAGGATCATCCATGTATAAAGGTTTCTGAGGGATCTCGCTCTGTAGGGGAAATCTTGTGGCCTAGAGCAATGGTGTAATAAGGCCACCGATGCTCAGATGAGGCGTGCTGTCATGGTTTGTCCACGCCTAATCCTAGTAATATTTGAGTCTCCTCACGAATAAACTCACTCTCCCAAAACCAGAGAAAACATTCTCTTCATCTCTGTATAGCACATCCCTCCCAAACAATGGTATAAGAGCCATGACAATCATCGTCAGCTCATCATCCAGAACATTCCCAGATTCTCGGTGAGCAAAGTGCGTGTTACCCAAGATGCGATGCACGTATCTGACCACTAGGTTCCTGATACTGGAGTTCTTGTTCCTTTGGGGGCCATGAGAAAATTCTGCGATTAAAGGCCAGACCTTGTCGGGGATGTTGTAGTTTCTAGGAGATCGCTGCGCTTATCATCCTTAAAACCCATAGCATCGCTGATTTCTTTTTAGCTCACCTTGTACAACTTCCCTAGGACCCTGAATTGAATCTGCCCATACCCAAATTCTGGTGGTCCATCGCTAAGGGGGAAGCTTCCAATGATGAGAGAAAGTGGCTTGAAGCATCCATGTATAGAGGCTGTGCTTCCATTGTGAGGAGGGACTACAATCCCATGCTCTCCAGTAACTGAAACACGCCATCATAAAGCCTGGTTTTCTGGAGGAATATCGGGCAGGAGAATCTCGTTGGTGCCCAAGCGAGATCGTTCTGGAGGTGACTGAACAACTGGGATTTTGTTGGGACGATTGATCTATCTCTTTCCTTTGCTATGCCTTTCCCATTCCCCTTTCCTTTAGTTTTTTTAGTTGGTCTTGGCGGGACCACATCCTCGGTACCAGTCGGGGCTTAAAGACTTTCTTCAATCTCCATCTCCCTCTCAATCTCTTCAGCTTTTCTTCTTTCTTGCTCAACTTCTTCCTCAGTTCTCCGTGATGGGATTCTTCTTCTGGTGGGTCGCGATGATCTTGTTCTTGCCATTTATACTGGAAAAGAAACACTCAAGGTAGCATTAGGACAATGTCAAGAAGTTCCAGATATCACAAATAGCCAACTTAACATATTGATTTAGGAATCAAAGCTATTCAAAATAAGCATTTCAATCTCCGATAGGAATCAATCACTCGCTAAAATGAGTGCAAAATGAGTTACAATGAAACAATTTGCTAACAATAGACTTAGAACATTTAATTGGAATCAGTCAAAGCAAAATCAACCATTTTCTCCAAAAAAATTTTTATCAAGAACACGAAGAACCCTAATTCTTAAATTCTCAATTCACACTCATTCTCCACAAAATTTATCAATCCAAAGCCACAAAAAAGCATACAAGAACATGGGTAACTAGTTTAAAACAGAAAATCGGGCATGCAACAACTTTTCAAAAGTTGGAAAATTTTCCATGAAAAAGAATCAGCCAAAAATTTCATACCATTGCTTGATTGAGTGTGGAGATGGGAGATATGGGAGTTTCAGACAATTTCCGAGTGATAGCAAGTTGAATCAAGGAATTTGATGAAGAATTGGGAAAGTTGGGGTTTTGTGTTCTTGGGAGAGTTTGGTGTTTTTGTTTTGGGAGAATGGGGCTGAGAGAGAGAGAGAGAGATAGAGATAGAGATAGAGAGAGAGAGAGAGAGAGAGAGAGAGAGAGAGAGAGAGAGAGAGAGAGAGAGAGAGAGAGAGAGAGAGAGAGAGATGGGATAAGGAAGGTGGGGGAGGTTGGTTGGGGCTGGTTAGGGTGAAAATCGGGTTCAATTCACTTGGAACAGACCGATTTTGAGAAGAAGAAGACTTACTTGGGCCGTGTAGCGACCTCGTCTGATCGCTACGTGAGGTCGCTACGCCTCCCGCAAAACCCTGTAGCGACCAGGCAAGGTTGCTACGCTTGGTCGCTACGGGACTTGGATTTTTTATTCGTGGCATCTTTTGGGGACCGTAGCGACTTGCTCTAGTCGCTACGCTTGGTCGCTACGGTACCCGCAAAAACCTGTAGCAACTTTGTGTGGTCGCTAGGCTATGTCGCCACGGTGCCCGCAAAACTCTGTAGCGACTTCGTGTGGTCGCTACGAGCGTTTGACATTTTGAAATCTTTGCCAAGCGCTTCCCTCCACCTGATCAACTTTCATCCTGAAAGAATTCACTCAAAAGTATCAATTAATCCTAAAGAAATGTAAACTTAATAGAACAAAAATATATACAAAGATAAACATGAGATTTCCTCCCAAGTGAGCTTGTCTAAAGTCTCTAACTTGACTTCCTCTCTGTTAGTTAAGCAAAGTCTGGATCGGAGAGTGGAATCGAAGTTCCTTCCTCCTCACTTGAAATCCCCAAGTAGATCTTAACTCTTTGTCCATTGAAAGTGGAGTCTCTTTCATCCTTGTTCCACATAACTATTGCTCCATAAGGTTTCACTTCTTTGATTTTGAAAGCACCTGACCATCTGGACTTAAGCTTTCCAGGGAACAACTTTAACCGGGAATTGTAGAGCAACACTTGATCCCCAGCACTGAACTCTCTCTTAAGGATTTTCTTGTCATGAACAGCTTTAGTCTTTTCCTTGTAGATCGCTGAGCTTTCATAGGCATCAAGACGTAACTCATCAAGTTCATTCAGCTGAATCATTCTCTTCTCCTGGGTTGTCTTGATGTCAAAGTTGAGAAGTTTGACTATCCACAAGGATTTGTATTCAAGCTCCACTGGAAGATGGCAAGCTTTCCCATAGACCAAGTTGAAAGGTGTGGTTCCTATAGGAGTTTTGTAGGATGTCCTATAAGCCCATAGTGCATCGTCAAGCTTGTTGGACCAATCTTTCCTTGTTGTTCCCACTGTCTTTTCCAGGATTGACTTGATTTCTCTATTGGAAATTTCCACCTGTCCGTTTGTTTGAGGATAGTATGGAGTTGCCACCTTGTGTTTAACACCATTCTTTTTGAGAAAATTCTCAAACAGCTTGTTGATGAAGTGAGAGCCTCTGTCACTGATCACAACTCTAGGTACTCCGAACCTTGCGAAGATAATGCTCTTGAACATCTTTAGAACCACCTTAGCATCATTGGCTGGACTTGTGATAGCTTCTACCCATTTCGACACATAGTCAACAGCTACCAGGATGTAAGTGTTTCCAAAGGAGAATGGGAATGCTCTCATGAAATTGATGCCCCATGCATCAAATACTTCAACATCCAAGATAGGGTTCTGAGGCATCTCATTCCTTTTAGTGATATTCCCTCTTCTCTGGAATGAATCACACTTAGAGACAAAGTTTTGTGTGTCCTTGAACATGTGTGGCCACCAAAATCCCGCTTGTAGAACCTTAGCAACAGTCTTGAAGGTCGCAAAGTGGCCTCCATAGGATGACCCATGACAATGTTCAAGGATTCCTTCGACCTCTCCTTCAGCTACTAATCTTCTATAGAGTTGATCCCTACAAAGTATATAGAGATAAGGTTCACTCCAGTAGTACCTCTTCACATCCTTGTAAAACTTCTTCTTAGCATAACCTTCTAGTCTTAAAGGCTCCTTTCCACAAGCTAAGTAGTTCACCAATCATCGTACCATGGTTCTTTCTCTTTAGTTGCTTTAATCTCTTTAAGCTTCTTCCCAGTCTCACAAAGTTTCATAACCGCCTTGATGGCCATAATCTGCTCTTTTTGAAGGCTTTCATCGATGTGAATACCACAATCAACTTTTATGCGAGACAAATGATCAACTACTCCATTCTCGACTCCCGGGTTGTCTTTTATCTCAAGATCAAATTCTTGTAACAACATAATCCACCTCAACAATCTTGGCTTAGCATCTTTCTTAGCCAAAAGGTGTTTTAGCGCAGCATGATCAGTGTAGACTATCACTTTGGAGCCTAACAAATAGCTTCTAAACTTTTCGAAAGCAAACACTATGGCAAGAAGCTCTTTTTCAGTTGTAGCATACTTCATTTGAGCATCATCAAGATTTATACTTGCATAGTAGATGACATGAGTCTTCTTATCTTTCTTCTTCCCCAAAATTGCTCCCACAACATAATCACTAGCATCACACATAATCTCAAAGGGAAGTTCTCAATCTGGTGGCTGAACTATGAGGGCACTGATAAGTTCGTTCTTCAGCTTCTTGAAAGCCTCAAGACATTCCTCATCAAAGTTAAAGACAACTTCTTTGCATATTAGATTTGTCAGTGGTCTAGCTATCTTAGAGAAGTTTTTGATGAACCTCCTATAAAACCCGACATGTCCTAGAAAGCTTCTGATGTCTTTTACCGATCTTGGTGGAGCTAATCCAATCATCACGTCAATCTTCGCTTTATCCACTTCGATTCCTCTCTCTGAGATCTTGTGTCCCATAACAATCCCTTCTTTCATCATGAAGGGCATTTTCCCCAATTAAGCACAAGGTTTGTCTCTTCACATCTTCTCAAAACCCTACATAAATTAGACAAACACACAACAAAAGAAGATCCATACACAGAGAAATCATCCATAAAGACTTCCACCACATCCTCAATAAGATCAGAGAATATAGACATCATTGCTCTTTGGAAAGTTGTTGGTGCATTACATAGCCCAAATGGCTTCCTGCGATAAGCAAAGGTATCTAGGGTCATGTGAAAGTTGTCTTTTCCTGATCATTGGGGTGTATGAGTATTTGGAATAAACCTGAGTATCCATCAAGAAAAGAATAATAAGGGTGGTTTGCAAGTCTCTCAAGCATTTGATCAATGAATGGCAAAGGAAAATGATTCTTTCTAGATGCAGCATTAAGTTTTCGGTAATCAAGGCACATTCTATGACCAATTATGGTTCTTGTAGGTATCAATTCATCCTTATCATTCTTAATGACAGTGATACCGCCCTTCTTGGGAACTACATGCACATGAGATACCCAAGTACTATCAGAAATAGGGTAAATCACTCCAGCAACCAAGAGTTTAAGAATTTTTTTCTTAACATCATCTTTCAAGTTGGAGTTCAACCTTCTTTGATGCTCTATAGAAGTCATTGATTCGTCCTCTAGATGTATCCTATGCATGCACAAGGAAGGTGAAATTCCTTTAATGTCTTCAAGTGAGTAGCCGATTGCTTTTCTATACTTTTTAAGCTCATTTAAAAGTGTAGACAATTGTTTTTCATTTAGCTGGCTACTCACAATGACATGATATGTGTTATTAGTACCAAAAAATGCGTACCTTACACCAATGAAGGGTTTAAGCTCCACTTTGGGTGCCTTGAGCTCGCTCTACTTTGGATGTCTTGAGCTCGCTCCAATCATCTTGTTGAAGGTCCTCTTGTAAGGCGGTTGAGGCAACATGGTAAACAACTTTAGACAGCTCTTGGAAGTTGTCTACTCCATTCAATCTCTTGTGAAAATCCAACATCCTCATATACTATTTGCTCTCATTGTCCTCAATCATTTGGACTTCTCTATCAACTGTTAAAGCATGTTGAAGAGAGTCCTCAAGCGCCATCTCTTCTATGAACTCATCAGCTAAAGCATCCATAGCCTCAATGTAGAAGGCTTGTCCTTGAATGGTAGGTTTTTTCATCATCTCCTTAACATCAAAGTGAAGAGTGTCCCCCTCTCCAAGATGAAGATCAATCTTACCATCTTTAACATTAACAATAGCTCCAGCAGTAGCCAAAAATGGTCTTCCCAGAATCAACGGGTCCCTAGGCTCTTCATCCATCTCAAACACCACAAAATCAGTCAGTATCTCATAGTTTTCAACCATTACTAGTAGATCTTCCAGAATGCCTATAGGGAGCTTAACATAGCGATCGACCAGCATTAGGGAGATTCTACAGTTCTTGTAATGTGTAAAGCCGAGCTTCTTAGCAATAGATAAAGGCATGAGGCTGACACTTGCCCCCAAGTCACATAGACATCTTTCAAATGAAAGTGGACCAATGGCACAAGGTAAAGTGAAACTTCCTGGATCTTCAAGCTTCTTTGGGACAGTCAACCTTTGAATGATGGCACTACACTCATGAGTAAGAACCATCATGCCTTCCACATCCTTCTTCTTCTGAGTTATAACATCCTTCAAGAACTTGCGGTATTGAGGAATCAACATGAAGGCATCAATAATAGGCATGGTAATCTGAATCTCATTCATTTGCTTCTCAAAGAGTGCTTTGTACTTCTCCAAAAGTTGTTTCTTGAATCTACCCGGAAATGGAAGTTTTGGCTCATAAGGAGAGGGAACGAATGTAGACTGTGTAGAGGAAGAAGTGATGTTATATTTATTTGATGCTTTCTTTTCCTCCTCAGATTTTCTTTTACCTTTAGCCTCAAAAATCTTTTCCATGATATCCTCATTGGTTTTCTCATCAACAATTACAACCTCATCCTCTAGATTGATGGCTACCTCCCCACCTTGTTTCTCATCATCCTTGAGGAGAACTCTTGAAGGTAATTTTCTACCACTTCGTAACGTGATTGAGTGCATTGTCTCCTTAGGATTATGCTCAGACTTTCCAGTTAAGGATCCAATGGGTCTCTTAGAGTTAGATATCATGGTGGCGAATTGATTCTCCAAAGCTTTGAACTTGTTGTTCAGTTCATTGTAACTCCCATCAATCTTTGTGTGGATGTTTTTGAACTCATCTCCAATGGTTTTCTCATTTCTCGCTTGAGATTCGAGGAGCTGCTAAAACATAGATTCCACACTTATATCTCTAGGTTGAGCTTGTTTAGAACTTTTGTGAGCTTGAGTAGATTGATTGCCTTTGGGTGGAAAATCTGGAGGATATGGTTGTTTGGGCGGGTAACCATTTTGCTGTTAGTTGTTTGGGTACTGGGGCTTGTTTGGAAAGGAGTTTGGGTAGGAAAAGTTGGGTTCTTTCCTGTGCCATTTTCCGTTAGCGCTGATAAAACATAGCTCATGTTGTCCTTCCAAACCATCAACTTCATTAATCTCTAGAACTTCTTCTTGGCCCTTCTTGCCAACAAAGTTCACATTTTCCTATTTAGCTTTATCCAGAAGAAGCATGTCAAGTTTATCCTGCAGAGATTTCAGTTATTTTCTTATATTGGAGTCTTCGCCACCTCCACCTCGGTTATGCATGTCGCAGTCATCATTGTACACTGAATCACTTTGTGCCATGTTCTCAACAAGTTCCATGCCATCGTGATTTGTTCTCCCCAAGAAGAAACCATTACTGGCAGTGTCTAGCATGCTTTGATACTTAGGCAGAACTTCTCTGTAGAAAGTGCTTAGGATACTCTCATTATTGAAGCCATGGTGAGGATACTGTGTTAAGTAGCTCTTGAACCTTTCCCATGCTTCAGCAAAACTCTCAAGGTTCTTTTGTTGGAATCCATTAATCTCATTTCTCAACTTAGCAGTTCTGGAAGAGGAGAAGAACTTGCTAAGGAAAACACGTTTGCATTCTTCCCAAGTTTCAATTGATCTCTGAGGTAGACTCTTCTCCCATAAGTGTGCTTTATCTCCCAAAGGCAAGGGAAACAATCTCAGTTTGAAAGCATCTTCAGAAATACCGTTGATCTTTGTTGTGCCAAAAAACTTGTCAAAGTTATCAAGGTGGTCTAGTGGATCTTACAAAGCAAAACCATGGTATTTGTTAGCTTGAATCATGTTGATCAAACTTGACTTGATCTCGAAGTTGTTCTTCACATCATGTGCTCTGATACCAGCCCTGTTCCCATGGATGTTGGGCTGGTCATATATTTCGATCGCCCGAGCTTGGCGTGGAGGATGTTGTTGCCTAAGGTTTGCAGCTTTTTGGCCTTGTGCATCTTGAGGTTGCGGTCCATTGTTGTCAACTCCATTGGCACCTTCTTGATGAGGGTTATGCTGGTTGACATCCATTTCGAATTCCAACCTATCGAAAGGAATCAGTTGTTCTTCTCTTCTCTTTCTTGCTAACTCTCTCTCTAAACCCTTGATGTTGTCTAGTCGTGGAACAAGGTCTATTGGTCCTCTGCTCCGCAAGTTCATACACCTGTGATTCAAAGAGAAATGAATAAAGTGTGTCAGTAAGAAAGTAAAAGAAAATAAGACTTAGTCACAAGTTATGACTAAATCTCACTGTCACAATCAACTTAGAACTGGAAACGGCGCCAAATTTGATAAAAGATTTTACTCTATCCTAATCAAAGTAGTATAGATGAGTGACAATCCAATCCTAGGTGATCATGATGCAATGAGAATACAAGTATAAACTTAATCTAAGTGCAATCAGTTTTGATGTGTGAAACGAAGTAACGGAAGAACACAAGTGTGAAAACTAAAATTATAAATCAATTGAGAGACAAAGAACCCATGGGTAAGATTTTTGACTTTGGGTGATTAAGATCTAAGATAAATTATAATCAATCCGGTTCTACTAGTCTAGACGCACCATTAAACTAGTTCTTTATCTACTTGCTTTCAATCACTAAACATCAAATGTTTTTGGTCTAGTTAAATCAAGCAATCATTAAGAACATGTCTATTAACTATCTGAACTTCCTTAACATCAATTGTCATTGATTAAGCAAGTAAAGAGAATTATCGCTTTGGTTCAGACATTTCGTCGAACACCTTTCTGGTACAAATTGCCTAAGGATCTAGATTAAAGTGATCAAGTCTAATCTAGCATTAGAGATAAGCGATAATCATAGAACATGAATGATCTAACACTAAATTTTCTAACCTATTACCTAATCACCCTAGATCACCCTAACCCATGAATCCTAAAGATGACTACTCACTATCGAACATGATGAACTCAAAAATCATAGATGAATCATGAGTTAAACATTACTAATGAACCAGAATAATCCATGAATCAAAAATAAGAATATCAAAAAGGATTCAAGATTCAATCTTCTTCACCAAAAGTAGTCTATGTCTCAGATAACAATGTGTCTTAAAAACTAGGTTTAAAGAGTATATATAGTAGTTTTAAAACGAGTCGGGTCAATCCAACAAGCCTGGGCCAACCGTGAAAATCACAGCTTCAACGTCCTTAGCGACAACGATTGGTAGCTAGGCCATGTCGCTACGGTGCCCGCAGGTGAGCCTAGCGACTTGGCTTGGTCGCTACACCTGGTCACTACGGGTTCCGCATTTCTTCTGTGGGTCTGTAGCGACCACGCCTGGTCGCTATGCCTGGTCGCTACGGCATCCGCATTTCTCATGTGGGTCTGTAGCTACCACTTCTGGTCGCTACGGCATCCGCATTTCTCATGTGGGTCTGTAGCTACCACTTCTGGTCGCTACACCCCTCTTTCGCTCCAAACTTCACTTCCTTAACCTAAATTGCCTCCAAGCTCACAAATAAGCATCTCCAACACATGATATAGACAAATGTAAAGTAATGCAACCTAAAATGCCTAAATGATATCTTATATGCTCAAAATGCATCAAAACAAATGACCAAAACCATGCAAATATGTAAGATATCACGGCACGCTTCCAAAAAATACAAATGGCCTCGAAAATAGCGATTTGCATAGGGTCTTGAACTTTAGACTTTTCATCTTATCTTGTCCTAGAATTTTATTTGCTACGTACTTTTTTGCATTGTTGATCTTCTCTTGTTCTTAATTTTTTTCTTATGGCATCTTCTTGTAAATATGTATCTACCGATCTTGTTCATGATGTTCCTCTATCAGTAGCGTTACCCACTTGTTGGTCGGGTGAATATTTGCCCATTGCTTGGCTTAAGAGATCCAGAGTAGTTAGTTCGTCGCCTAAATCAAATCATGGGTTTGAATTTGACAGTGAAGCTCTTCCTGCAGATCAAATTGAATCCAAGGTCTTCATCTGATTCAATGTTTTATACATGGAAATCTTTTAGTTCGGAAGATTCTATTTCTAAATTTAGGAGTGACTTAGGGATTCCTTCTTTGGTGGAATTTGGTTTGCCTCTTCTCTCCGAAAGGTCGTATTCCACTCCTCCTGGATATTTTACCATGTATGAGTCCTTTCTGAGTGACTATCATTTGTTGTTACCCTTCCTCGTCTTCTGTTGCTCTATTGCTAGAGATGCGACATTGCAAACTCTCAACTTTTTGTTAGTGGTATTCGGAACATGTAGGTTTCATTATTTTGGCTGGTGAGCTTGATTGAACTATGACCCCACAACTCCTTGAGGCCGTTATATATTTTAAGGCTGTGGATAAGAAAGTTGGGACATATTATGTGTATGGTAGTCCTGAAATCATCATTCATCTCCCAAGTAAGGTGCCAGATTAGGAGAGTGGTGTTTTTTTGTGAAGGTTAATGTGATATCGGTGCCTACCATCTTATGAATATTGTGAGATGGGAATGAAATGAACTTCCTGGTTAGTCACGTCGCTTCATATCCTTATCCCATTCTTTCACTTTTTATTTTAGATGTTATTCCCCCCTTTTTTTCTAGTTCGCCCTGAGAAATCTTAAATTGATGACTGAGAGCACATGAGTTCATTTCCCTTCTGAATCGTACTTGACAATCAATCACGCCAGGACGTCTAAAGGTCATTCTTGGCATTATTTCTGGTATATTTCTGGTTTTTTTATTCGAGCCCGTCCTATTGTTAGTATGCGTAACATTGGTTGTTGTGATTTTTAGCGGTTTATATTGAACCCTCTTTTCGCCGAGCTTCTGTTCGTGACGCATCGAGCCTTCGTCATAATATGAGGCGTGCTGATGGTGTTGCTTCTGTCAAGGCTAGAAAAAAATAGAAAATAGAAGTATGATCCCGAATGATGTGGGGGGGGGAGGGGAGTATGTTTGAAGTTCCTGATGTTGAGGCCGGTCGTGAGTCCGACCATGAGGCCGGTCCACGAGGTCGGAGGGAAGTGAATTGCGAGATCAGTCTGGTCGTGATCTTGATCTTGCAAGAGATGGTTTGTCGACCTCTCAGGGTGATGATGACATATTCATTTTTTCCTCGGGATGGTTTGGAGGAGTTTGTCTCGGTTCATCCTGTTAGGGAATATGCTTTCTCTTTCAGTATGGACGACGTTGTCCCCCTACATGAGGATGCCCGAGAGTGTTCTCGCCTTTTCTAAAATTTCCGCTTAGCCGGTGATCCCATTTTTCTAGAAGACGGGCCTCATCCAAATTTTTGAGGGCATCAGTCATTCAAATGTCCTGGTATGTTCCCATGCCCTTTGTGACTCACTTTCTCTAAGGACTTATGATGTTATCTTTATTTGGTGCAGCTTATGAGTTGGGTGAATCGTACTCTGCTTGATTGCCAGCGACGAGTTCATTTGTCCCACGAGGCAGTTGCTGAGGTGGAAAGGAAAGCTTCTCTGTGTCGTGATGCGAAGGAAGCTGAACATCTTAAGAGTGTGGAAGCTTTGTCGCGATCAGCTGCCCTTAGTGATGTGGTCGTCCCTTTGAAAGACAGGATTGAAGCATGCGGGTGGTCGGAATCATCGCTCATTTCTACGGTGGATGAGGCCAAAAATTCTCTCATCGGTCAAAGATGACTGATGATCTTTGTGAAGCTACTCTTCAAAAGGATTTTGATAGTACTCTTGATAAGGTTCATGAGTTAGAGGCTTGTCTAGAGAAATCGACAACAGATCGAGAAAACAAAGTTCATAAGTTAAATGCTTCAAAAGTTGAGGAAATCTGGAAGGTTAGGTTGTTTACTCGTCGATCTTTTGAGACACAGTTTGCTAATCACCTGAAGGTCATCGAGAAGGATTTCACTGAACTTCATGATGTTCAAGAGAATGCTCTGATGGTCATGGTGGCAACCAATTGCTTGGATCTCATTAGGACTCCTAGACAGTGTGGTCTTTCCGTGCTGGGGGAGGAGCGAGGTAAGTGGGAACAATATTTGGTGGAATTTAAGGATGAGCTTAATGACGTGGATGTGACGACGCTTGATCTAGAAAAAGACTTCAAGTTGATATTACTCTAAAGATGTGTAAGTTGGTAGTTTAGTTATTGGCTCTAGTAGTAGTGATGACTCGTGAATTTTTATTTTGTGTTGTAAATGTTCTATATTGTCTGGGAAGGATTTTATCCAAACAAATGCTTATAGAGGCCCTAAGTGCTATATTTTCTAATGTTATTCATTTTTTTTGTTGAACTTTTGTGCCAAGGCTTTTGTGTTTACAATAGATGTCGGGTGCAAGGGACCAGTCTTATTTCTGTGAGATTAAATTTGTGAATTATATTTGGATTATCTTATATCAAAACTAGTATTAGATGCGAATGTTTTCGGATTACCCCCATAACCACTTAGATGTTTTAGTATGCTTGATAATTTTTGTATTTCTTAAGTGTTTACGGGGTAACTCGGCTTTCTGTTAAAAATGAGGTGTGCTTAAGCTCACACGGGGGCACAGTGAGTGGTCGTAATAGACTCTTTTCACCGGTATGGTGTCGTTTCACCAAGAAAATTATGATAGATGCACGAATAGATCGATCTTATCTGGAACCGATATGAAGAACGAATTCTCTAAACCGAGGGAATTTTTAGTTAGTTTTTTTTAGATTTGCTATTTGGTTAGCGCTCCGAAGCTTCCGGTAAGAGATCAGAAGCTCGTTTATTTGAAAGAGAATATATTATTTTATTAGCTGTACCTGAAATGGGTTGCCTACATACCAAGTGTGGGATCAAGCCTTGTCGTAGTTTGCTTTGTTACAAAGTAAAAAGGTTTTAGTAAACCTGTGTTTTCTTTAACTTATGTTTCTTCTATTACTTATTCCATACTTTATGCTGGCTCTATCTGAAGTTATTTAGGTTGCCTAAAATGGTTCTCGTGAATATGGCACATTCTTGCTACTTTATGACTTCCATGGATCGTTGTGATGCCTTTGGCTGTTGGGAACTTGAGATATTGATGGTAATTCGACGAGACGGCTCTCATAGCATGTATCCATGGAATTCATAGGATAATGTTGTACATATATGGTGAGTCGATAATCGTGAATTTGGTGTTGAAACATAATTCCTCCGACGTATTGGTAACCCTATCGTGCCTAGAGAGTTTGTGAGTCCCCGTTAAGGCTTGTCTTAAAGGTTTTATCAATGGCTCAGCCAGCTCCATCTTGTCTTGAGTATCTTTATAGATCACGTTTACAGAGCTTCCGATGTCCACTAGCGACCTGGTTATCTCTCAATCCGCCAACATTGTCTCTATCACCAATGCGTCGTGATGTGTCCAGTCTATGGCTGCCATCTCATGTTCTTTGAATTCTCTGATCACATCATCTTCTGTTTTTGTTTTTATAGAGCTCACATGCCTCACATATCCTTGAAGTGTTCTCACAGTATCGTTTCACTAAGGATTCCCACTTATTACAACGTTGACCTTTTTCCTTGAGGTTGGCGGCATTAGTGCTTCTGAGCTCTTGTTGTCCCGATCTCTTTTGAATGATTCTTATTTAGTTTCTTTTGCTTCCTTAGCTTCTCTGGCCTTCTTCATATCCTCCATAAATTGTGCCAGTGTTTCTTTTTGGTATTCATTAAAAAGATACTTTTTGAACCTGAATCTCTCTTGAGTGGTGTGTCATTCTTGCTTGTGGTATTCACACCATTTATTATTTTTGTCTTCATCCTTGTCTTCCATTTTCTAGGTTTTTGGCCTTGATTGGCTCGATCGTTGAGGTTTCAGATTACTATTTTATTCATCATCGGAATCGCCGTCCTTGCTTACTTTGAAAGAGCGGTCTCTATTGTTTCCTAGAACTCTGCCATTTGGCATGTCTCCACTTTCCTCGTAAGCTTTCTCCTTTGATCTCGACATCGATGTGTGTTTCTTGGCAAGAGCCTTATTTTCTTCTTCCATTTTCAGGTATCTTGATGCCCGCTGGAGAGCGTGCTCAAGAAAGTCTGGTTTTTTAGCAAGAGCTCTTCTCTAAAACGAGATTCTTTCCATAATGAATTACGTAATGCCAAAATCTCGACGCTATCGCATACGACGTTGTTCGAGAGTAAAGTCTTGAACCGCCCAATGAAGGTACGGAGTGTCTCGTGCTCTTTCTAAGACATAGTCTACATGCCTTATTTGACACTCATTTCTCTATGAACATAAAATAATACTTCATAAATACGGTGGAGAGCTGATTGAAATTGACGATGGTATTGGTCTCTAAGCGAGAGAGCCAATTAAGGGCGGCTCCTGCTAGATTTTCTATATAAATATGGAAATATCCTGCATCTTTTTCTCCGTCGTTGAAATGATTTTGTCCCACTGCGATACAGAAGGTGGACATATGAGCTAGGGGATTGGTTTTTCCTTCGTAGAGCGGGATCTTGAGTTTAATGTTCAAAACCGGAATGATGGTGGTGTGACTTGTGAACGGCGTTCTTTGAGTCTCCTCAATCACTCGATCAACTTCGGGGACCAAGCTTGTATTTGGTGAATCTTTGATAACACCGTTTAAAGCTTGGCTTGGTATCGTGCTAGATCGCGCATGTTGTTCCCGATTTCTCCTTATGTGATTTTCTTCGTGACTTGGATTGATCCATTCTTGCTGCTCGTCCCGTTAGGCCTTAAGGAAGTTTCACTCCTACCGAGAGCTGCATCTTATTTGTCCGTGGTGACTGATCTAATAGCTCGTTGATCTGGGCTTGTTGTTCTTTTTGAGTCTGTGCCACTTGTTCCAAGTGTTGTAAAGCTTGTTGCCATGCTGTGTCATGCTTTCCTGTATTTTGAAGAAAAATAGCATAAACATTATGTACGTTTTCAAGGCTTCCTTCCAGTTGGGCTTGCTGACCGATGGGTTGAGTTGATGGTGGTGGTGGAATATCGTCTAGATTTTTGAGGTCTATAAAATAGATTTTCCTGGGCGTTTGTTTTCGGTTGTGCATCGCTTGTGTTTACTTGATTGGATCCATTCAGGATGATGTTGTTTGTGTCGGTAGCAGCCATAACGATATTTTATATCACATTGGTCTTAGAGGGATGTTTTGAGTTGAATACACCCTCCTTCTATCGCCAATGATGAATTCTAAAATTCACTTAGAAATAGGGTTAACGAATAAAAGAACTTTGATTGATAAGAAAACTTGAATTAGAAATACTAGGTTATGATTACCTATGGAAAATAGATGTTTTATTGATGATATTTAAGATGAATACAAAGGGTGTTTGATAACGATAAAAATTGTATGTAATCAAAGTATAGTTTAGCTATGAAGACTTCGGATCCCATGTTCTTGGATTCTCCTTCATCTTTTATAGATCTCTCTGGTGAATCATAAAAGTGGCGCCTTTCTCGGTATGGATCTCTTTGGTTTCAGGAAAATCTTTAATGCTTTTGATTGCCTTGTGTCCTAGTTTGAGTTATCGACCTCGGGATATCCAGGGTGAATTATAATCTTGACGACCTATTATTTTTTTCATAGGTTTTTAAACTCAGTTAATATTGAACTTTTTTTAATTTCGATTATGATCTCAAACCGGATCTGGAGCAGGTGAAACTCAGCTCCTCATATGACGAACTTTTTTTCTCTGCTAAAATTTGGTCATATGACGAAGTTGCATGTGTGCAATTTGAAGAGATATAACCACATCCAGTGAAGTACTTATTGGTTAATCTTTGGTGAAATGTTAATGGTCCGTCTCCGTAGACCGGTCCCCACAAATGTAAATCCGGTCAGCGCCGCAGCTCGTTAGGTTCGTACGACATAATATAAACCACACTTTCTTTTAAAGATTACGTATTACAATTGATTGCACTTTTTCTTTACACATATGACCCTACTGAAGTAACAACACTTAGAATTCTTGTTTCATATAACTTTTTCTTTTGTGTTGTCAATTGTAAATAGATCAATGCATAAGAAAGCTTACTTTGAATTCATGCTCAAAAGTGCTTGTAAAAATAGAAAATGAAACTTATGATGAGATAGCTCATTTAGAGTTTTATTAAGTGCAACAAAATAAAAAGAAAGGAAAAGATTAATTAGAGAAAAATTAAAATTCAGTAATGCTTTGATTGACATCATAAAATATGATGATGAAGGAGATGCAACTCTCAAGGTTATTTCTCTTGATCTCATTGCACACATTTATATATGAATCTAAATTCTTCTTTTTTGATTGAAATATATGAATCTATCTTGGATTTAATTTTAGCCATAATATTGGGCTTTTGTGTATCAGTGTATACTTTAATACTCTGTACAGAATTTGGTGTGGGTGAAATGTACGATCCTTGTTTGGAAGTCCAAAAAAGTTTTTTCATGTATATGCAGTTTCAGTATTTTTATCTAAAAAGAAAAAAGATATTATAACATGACATAATTATATGACTTATTTTTTTTTAAATAAACCAATTCATGAGAGGTTGTGTAATGGTTTTGTATGGATATCTCAAAATTCTCATTTTAAAACATTTTTATCTTTTTTGACCAAAAAAAACATTTTCAGCTTTTTATTATTTTATATGTTTAACTATAAAATATTCACACGAAAAGTTTCCAGTAGAAATACTTGAAAAAATAAAAAATGTTGGTTGCCGTCATATGAAACCACCATTTCTAGTTCATAACCTTTTCTTTTAAAATTTATGTCTACTGTTTGTGTAATTAAAAGTCAATGGAATGGTAAAAACTTGTCAAAGGTATATTAAAAAATCCAAATAATAAAGTATGATGTTCATACAGTTATTTCATTTTTCCTCTCAGCAGCATGCAAAAAATTTCAGGCAATTTTCCTACAGAACTATCTTTTTTTTTTTTTTTAACATTAACCTTCTAAACCCACCACCAAGCAACCATTAGCAAATAGCAATTAGTGTTCAAAAAGAAAAAATAGTAGTCGTAGACTCGTATTCTTACAAATGGGTCCAGCCGTCCAGGATTTGATATGGATAAATAATCACCAACATATTCATATAGTTGTATTAGTTCCCTCATATAGTGGTCCAAATGTTTACACCTAGATTCATATAGTGATTTTATACGTAACAACTATGGGTTTATCTATTCGTAAAGACAATACTCTTCTACTCTAGGTCTTCTGTGACAGCGTCTGGGCCGGTTACAAAAACACTAGAAGATCAACCATCGGATTCTGTACATTGCTCGATCTCAATCTTGTCTTTTGGTTTGTAAAAAGGCAACTGACAATGTCTCATTCCTCTACTGAAGCATAATACCGAGCCTTGTCGTCAACAGCAAGAGAACTCACATTGATATTAAACCTTCTATGTTATCTTGGTATAACTCATTACCAACCTACGAAGCTGCACTATGAAAATTTTCAGTTGTTTATCTCTCTGTGCATCTAACTCTACACAATCGCTCAAAACATTTTGACACAGACTTTCATTCAATTTAGGAGCAAGTGGGTTTCGGCTACATTGAAACAAAACATATCTTCGCTGACAAACATCTCGCTGTCATCCTCACCAAGCCACTCCCACGCCGTTCATTCATTGATTTGAGGAACAAACTTAACCTAATTGTTCCACCCATGACAAACTTGAAGAGGCTGTGAGTAAAATAATAGTGGGCCTTATTAAAGACAAGAGAAGCCCAAGAAGTTGAAAACATGCACTCTCGGTTTCAAGGTCTGCAACACAAGGAGACAAAGCATAACGACTATGTCTTGACAAAGAAGAAACTCTCCTTTTGGCTAACAGATTTGATTCCCTTTAAACCTTAACTGATGATTCACTATAAACAGCTAAGGTTTAAGGGTAAAATTTTCTTTAATCTGTCTAGATTGTGATAAGAAGTTGTATAAAACATTATAAATCATTGGATATCATTGATTTATAGAAATACCAGATTAATCTACATAAGGAGATGCAGTTTACGACAGACCCTCTCTCCACAAATCATAAGTTGATGATTATTCTTTTAGTCATCTACTATAAAATACTGTTATCCTTGTAAAATTCAAACCTAAATGTTTCACGATATATACAAAGATGAGCTTCAAACTTTGTGTATTCAGTGGTGATATAATAATAGAGGGACACAGGAAAAAAAATGACAGCTAGTAACTGTGGAAAGACACATGGGAAAGTCAAATCAAATCATTGATCTTTGGTGTAACAAGGTATGGCTCCATAGCGGGTCATATATGGGCTTCTCTTTTATATATTTCCCACAAAGGAATAAAAGTCAAAATAGGTGTGATCTCTAAACAAAATTAACTATAGGGTTTAAGATTTTCTCTTATTACCATTTCCAAAGAGTTGATAGTCGATCAGCAAATATTGGATGAGCCGAGTATGATATAAGTACCTACTTATCCGCCTTAGTAGTTTAGATGCCAATATTTCTGATTTTGAACTAATCAATAAATCATTATCCTTTTAGCAAAAAAAAAACCCAAAAAACTAATCAATAACGGTAGTGCTGTTAGTTAAGAGAAACAAACTGTTTGCTTACTATATACTCCCTCCTATGTCAGTACTTCAAATTTTAAGATTATGCACTCAAATTAAAAGAAAACATTAAATTTTGTATATTTTCTAAACAAAATATCACTAACATTTATTTAGCACAATTCAACTATAATATTATAGAATATAAAGAGTTATATAGTATAAAAGATTAATACATTTTATAAAAACTGAAAATATGCTCTAATTTAAAACATTTTTTTTTCTAAAACGTTAATTTAAAATAAAACGGAGGGTGTACTTCAACGTAATAATAACTCAACATTTATCATTAGGTTTCTTTGTTTATCACGCACATTATCCATAAAGAATTTTAGAAATAGTTTATATTTCTCGCTGAGTCAAAGATGCAGATGAAGATAGTAGACTCCATCAGTGGAATCATGGCCGGCTTAACACTGTCACATTTCATAGGAGAAAACTTTCTTTTTTACCTTTTAAATTTTATATTTATTTGGTGTTTATTTTGATTATTCAAAACTTAATCAATGATATTTTGTGATAAAATAAAACTCTATACAAGAAATATTTTGGACCGTTTATGGACACGAACTTGGACTGGGGCGGTCGCACCGTTTGTCCTCCCTAGTTAGCCGGCCCTGGGTGGAATGAAGTCTCCCAATCACCCAACTAAACATCTGCGCAAAAGGTTCAAAAGTGTTGATCTGAAATTTGCTCTGTCTTTTCAACATACCATGCTCTGTTTTTGACTGACTTGATTTGATTATCAAATTTCCAACTTGTTTAGTCTAAAATCATTAATACAAAAAGTTTGTAATTATTTCGTTGTTGGCAAATAAATTTAAGATGTTTTTTTTTAAGTGTCAATGCTATCTTTGACGT
The DNA here is from genome assembly GCA_905132885.1 of Moricandia moricandioides. Classification (NCBI taxonomy): domain Eukaryota; kingdom Viridiplantae; phylum Streptophyta; class Magnoliopsida; order Brassicales; family Brassicaceae; genus Moricandia; species Moricandia moricandioides. The sequence goes on from CAJHQQ010001298.1 coordinate 85,134, forward strand.
GTATCTATTATATTAAAAGAGAAACATGACCAATTGATAAATGTTTAGTCCAACTATTTATTACTCATGTATTGTTACATAATAATAATAATAATACTAAGTCATTTATATTATTGATAAAAGATTAAACACAAATATGATTATGAGAAAAAAATCTATTATATCAAAACATGAACATGACCAATTGATAAATGTTTGGTCCAACTATTTATTACTCATGTATTATTACATAATAATAATAATAATACTAAGTCATTTATATTATTGATAGAAGATTAAACACAAAATATGATTATCAAAAAAATATAAAATTAAAATTTTCAAAAAAAAATAGAACAAAAAATATACCCGCCCTTTAAAAGGGTGGGTAAAAATCTAGTATATATATAAAAGAAAACTAATTGAAAAGGCTACAAAATTCGTTTTCCAACATATAAATTGAGCATATTCTTGAATTCAATAAGTCATTCATGGTCATCAAATGAGTTATTTGTAAGAAGTATAGGCTTTACATGTCCCACAATAAATTATATGCAGACGAAGCCAGGCTAGTTTAGATTAGAATGGCCCTCATTCTTATCCCAAACCAACTTTACCTGTCCCTGGTCTAATGGCATATAACTTCATCCTGGTCAAAATATAATTCATAACTCATAATAAGGAAAAAGAAGAAGAATTGACATATAAAAGATGCTATTATGGTCTAAGGATATATTGATATGTTTAGTTTTTATGGCTATTATGATTAAAAGATGCTATTTTGTTTAATTCATAAGGATATACTGGGGATAAGTGTCAATTTCGACCTCAACAATTCCAGCCGCACCAAATACGACCCGAACAAATGAATGGTGCCAAAAATAGACCTTAACTCAATTTTAATTAAAAATATATTTAAACTTTTTAAAACGTACCTAGATCTATATTGACTCTAGCATAAGTTAGTCAATCGTTAACAAAATAAAAAGACGTCATTTTGATATACGAGAAAAAGTGTCAATTTCTATCCCAACAATTTCAGTCGTGTCAAATACGACCTGAACAAATTGTCAGTGCGAAATATGACCTCAACTCAATTTTAATTAAAAAAACTACCCAAACTTCTTAAAACATGCATAAATCTACATTGACTTTAACATAAGTTAATTAACTGTTCACGAGATAAGACAATGTCATTTTGATATATATATATATATATATACATTTAAAAATATGTTTATTCCAAGACTCAAATCTATGTCGTGATATCCTTTTAAAGGGAACACTAACAACTAAACTAAAATAACTTTTGAAAAATTATTACAAATTTAAAGTATATAAACTAGTATTCTTCTTCATCTTATTCAATTTAAAACTTTGGTGATAATTGTTTCTGATTTATATAAATATATTAACATATTTTTTACTTATCATATTTCTAATAAACTTATATCTTACTAAAATATAAATAATATAATATTTCTAATTATAATATATTAAATATACTTAAAACTTTGAAGCTATTTATAAAAAATAATTATATAATTTTTTTTAAACTTAATTGGAAATCTTTTATCTTTCAAATTTAATATTATATATTTGTGATATTTTGTTTAAAAATTTTAGGAGGTCTTTTACCTTTCTTTCACTAAGATATCTTGTTCAAAATATTAGACATATTAAAAATAACTAAAATATATAAAAACAATCACCAAAGTTTAAACTCGATAAGATGAGGAAGAATGGTAGTTTATATAATATCAAATTTGTAATAATATTTCAAAAGTTACTTTAGTTTAGTTGTTAGTATGTCCCCTTAAGGGTTTCACGACATGAATTTGAGTCCCAGAAAGAACATATTTTTTAATATATATATATATATATATATCAAAACGACGTTGTTTTATTTAGTTAACAGTTAGTTAATTTATGTTAGAGTCAATGTAGATTTATGTACGTTTTTAAGAAGTTTATGTATTATTTTATTTAAAATTGAGTTGAGATCATATTTTGCACTGACAATTTGTTCGGGTCGTATTTGGCACGATTAAAATTATTGGGGTCAAAATTGACATTTTCTCTCTTATAACAAAACGATGTTGTTTTATCTTGTTAACGGTTGACTAACTTCTGTTAGAGTCAATGTAGATTTATGCACGTTTTAAGAAGTTCATGTAGTTTTTTTAATTAAAATTGAGTTGAGGTCGTATTTGGGACCGTTCATTTGTTCATGTCGGCACGACTGAAATTGTTGGAGTCGAAATTGGTACTTTTCCCAGGTATATTGATATGTTTAGTTTTTAAGGCTCAAAGACTGATCTAAATTGTTTTGACACTAATATCATGATTAAAAACTGGAGATCTACAAACAAATAATATAATAGTTGTTGGAAAAGAGGCTAAGTCTGAAAGTTAAATGACCAGAACATGTATGGTTTTGTATTAGACCAGCTCCATTGGTAGATATCCAATGGGTATTTTATCAATTAAAATAAAGAAAAAAACTTAAATTAGGAGAAAGAGTAAGCAAAGTATCTTAAATTAGATGTTTTAAGATATCCATAAAAATTCTCCTTTACATATGTTGATTAGTTGATAAAAGAGTAATTTAAATATTTATGAAATGTTTAATTCTAACCAACTAACTAAATTTTATTAAAATATTATCTAAACTATTAAAACTGAAGTACATTTAGTACTTAACCCTAACATTTCCTAAATAATTACCATTGAATGCCACTGATATTATCTCTGCATCCAAACACTAATTCTTAATAAGAAAAAAAAAATTTGGACTAAGCCCATTAACAATCTTTGTCATTAGAATTGAATACTTCATAAAAAAAATGAATATGTATTATTCAAAACTTTATAATAAAAACAAAATTATACATATATATAGCATTAAATTAGTTTTATTTTTATTCATATTCATATAAGCTACCAACTATATTTGAACTATAAAAAAGATAATAATATTAATAATTTTTTATTATAATCTGAACTTATTCATTTACAATAACAAAATCATGTAACTTTCCATAAAAATTTAATGACTAAAATACATACTAATATTTATTATAAATGGTTATATATACAAACAAATACAATGTATTATCATTTGTAAGATATATATCTAATAAGAATAACTAATGTAATTTGTAAATTAAAAACAAATAATCACCAAATAATACATATATACAATTAGGTCTAGGACGGATCAAATTGTAACATCCCGAGTTGTGATATGTGGAAAGGCTTAAGAGAATTGATTTGGCTACCTATGTCACCAAAGTGCAGTTACCTTTTCCGTCACACATCCGTTTAGAACTCCAGGGTTAAGCGTGCTTATGCTGGAGTAGTGAAATGATGGGTGACCTATCGGGAAGTGATTCGCGATACCGTGTGTGAGGCCAAAACACGGGGAAAGGTCGGGTGGTGATTGCAGGGATAGTAAACAATGATTTCGAGCCTCGGAAAAAAATAACGCACCGACCGTTGGAACGGGATGGGGCCCACGGGCCGAGAGAGCGGGCGTGGGTGGCCCATTAGCCGTGGGCGGTCGGGGCGTTACAAGTGGTATCAGAGCCAGGTTAGCCATCTCGCAGCTGACCTGAGAGGCGTCTTGAGACCTGTCAGGGGCGCAACGAGGGCGTTGCGTTCTTTGAGAGGGGGTGAATTGTAACATCCCGAGTTGTGATATGTGGAAAGGCTTAAGAGAATTGATTTGACTACCTATGTCACCAAAGTGCACTTACCTTTTCCGTCACACATCCGTTTAGAACTCTAGGGTTAAGCGTGCTTATGCTGGAGTAGTGAAAGGATGGGTGACCTATCGGGAAGTGATTCGCGATACCGTGCGAGTGAGGCCAAAACACGGGGAAAGGTCGGGTGGTGATTGCAGGGACAGTATACAATGATTTCGAGCCTTGGAAAATTAACGACCGACCGTCGGAACGGGATGGGGCCCACGGGCCGAGAGAGCGGGCGTGGGTGGCCCATTAGCCGTGGGCGGTCGGGGCGTTACAGTAGTAATTGTAACATCCCGAGTTGTGATATGTGGAAAGGCTTAAGAGAATTGATTTGACTACCTATGTCACCAAAGTGCACTTACCTTTTCCGTCACACATCCGTTTAGAACTCCAGGGTTAAGCGTGCTTATGCTGGAGTAGTGAAAGGATGGGTGACCTATCGGGAAGTGATTCGCGATACCGTGCGAGTGAGGCCAAAACACGGGGAAATGTCGGGTGGTGATTGCAGGGACAATATACAATGATTTCGAGCCTTGGAAAATTAACGACCGACCATCGGAACGGGATGGGGCCCACGGGCCGAGAGAGCGGGCGTGGGTGGTCCATTAGCCGTGGGCGGTCGGGGCGTTACAATAGTGGTATCAGAGCTGGTTAGCCATCTCGGTTCTGACCCGAGAGGTGTCCTGAGACCTGTCATGGGGCGCAACGAGGGCGTTGCGTTCTTTGAGAGGGGGTGAATTGTAACATCCCGAGTTGTGATATGTGGAAAGGCTTAAGAGAATTGATTTGGCTACCTATGTCACCAAAGTGCAGTTACCTTTTCCGTCACACATCCGTTTAGAACTCCAGGGTTAAGCGTGTGTATGTTGGAGTAGTGAAATGATGGGTGACCTATCGGGAAGTGATTCGCGAAACCGTGTGAGTGAGGCCAAAATACGGGGAAAGATCGGGTGGTGATTGCATGGATAGTAAACAATGATTTCGAGCCTCGGAAAAAAATAACGCACTGACCATTGGAACGGGATGGGGCCCACGGGCCGAGAGAGCGGGCGTGGGTGGCCCATTAGCCGTGGGCGGTCGGGGCGTTACACAAATATCTAGTGTATTCTAGGATATACGGATTCGGATATGCATTTGTCGGATTCGTAAAATTGTTATTCGGATTCGGATATTTGGGATTAGAATAATCATACTAAAATCCAAATACAAGCAAACATCCGAACCTGTTTTTTTAATTTAAAATAAATTAAAAACTAACTATTAACCATCTATTTAGTCTATTTAAAATTATTATTTAAAAAGCTTAAGAATCATTAAATTTTAATAAAATTAAAATTTTTGTTATTTTATATAAAAAATATATAATATACATAGATAACTATAATTAAATTTTAATATTTAATATTTGGATCTGAATATCCAGACTTAAAATTTTGCTATCCGAATTTATAATTGGATCATCGAATCCGTAAAATTATTATCATGATCCATGAATATCCGTTTTTCGAAGATGATAAGATCCCGAATCGGGTAACGGATATTGAATTTTAAGTTTAAGTCATATATACAATTATATCAAACAAATTTCTTAAAATATTAGACATTCACAAAAATAACACCCGCACGGACGCGCGGGTCAAATGCTAGTTATTATTAAATCATGATACTAAGTTGAGATAATTTACCAATAAAATTGATCATTGCTATGTCACCATTCCGATTCAGTCTGGTATAATATTGCATGCAATTAACTAAAAAGATTCTGAAGCAAAATAGAACAAATAAAAAAAAAGCAGAGATATAATTAGACAACCCAAAAGTTTATACTATAATTAGGCTTTGAATGATGACGGATAGCACCGCCGTAAATAGTAACAAATTTTTTTATATATACCTATGTATCTATATATTTTTTTGTTACTATTATAACTATAGCACAATTGTCTCGCATGTTACTAAAACAATAAAACCAACTCAAACACTCTTTTATTCTATGTCAAACGAGGCTAACGCCAAATTCCGTCCTCTGTGATCTTTCCTAAAAAAAACATACCAAAAACTCATTTGCAAAAGTCAAGTGTCCGAAAGAATGTCTTATATAAAAAAAATTTTAAGTAATATATAAATGATTTGTGTTGATCCATTTATTGCTAATAATTTTTAATTTAGAAATCATATAAATTTATTATAGTATCAGAGTCATAGTATGTATTATTTAAGTCTCTTTCGTATTTTCACTGTAGGAACTTTTCTCCAACATTATGTGTAAGAAAAAAAATGATTGCTCTTCTTTTACGCAACTATTTGGGGGGATGAATCTGAATCCTAATCAATTAGCTCTGTTCTGGATCTGTTCTGTTTCCCAATCATACTGGACCCTGCAGAAGTTGACACTTCTGTATTAGTCTACACTTGCATTCCATGCATTGTAACCCTTTTACCCGAATCCCTAGAAAAAAGACCAGACCTACACATATAGATAGCTTATTACCACAGGTACATTCGACGTACCTTCGACAATACTGATCATATAATCAATTTTCAGATGCTGATAACCCTTGAGATTATCTCCAGTATCAAATAGATGTTGCATTTTCACAAATGACTTAACCCAAATAATACAAAAACCTATATATATCATAATAAAGGCATTTAAACTAGAGCCTAGTTCTGATCTTCTATAAATACCTTGCTAATGAAGAGAATCCATGAATAATACATCTGGGATCACACTATGTACACTAATTTTTTAACCCATCCCTCTTCTTCATAGCTTTTTACGCCCCTTGTAACGTCTCGACCGCCCACGGCTAATGGGCCTTTCACGCCCATTCTCTCGATCCATGGGCTCCATCCCGTCTGACGGTCGTGCGTTAATTTGAGAAGGCTTAAAAGTTTTGTTTATTGTCCTTGCAATCACCACATGACTTTTCTCCGTGCTTTGGTCTCATTCACACAGTATCTCGAATTCTCCATAGGCCACCCATCTTCCACTACTCCACGCAAGCACGCTTAACTCTAGAATTCTAAGTGGGGTCTTATCTCCCCCTGCATGACATTCGGTTACAACTCTGATCCCAATGTGAAAAAATAACATACTATCATAATCGCAACTGTAAATAATGCAGACACTGCATGTTCGTACAGTTTCAGTTTGATGAGGAAAACCAACGGAACTGCACGAGTGAAACAAAATGACAAACAATTCTTCATAATTTAATTAAACCCCTCGTGATGTACTTTATCATATTAAAAACTTGCCCATCTCATATCAAAAACATGACATTTAATATCTCTATGGACCTTAGATTCCTTTCTATCTAAGCTCTGCAATAAATCATCTATATATACACATGTCCTTCACCATTGTACTTGTCATCACAAAACCATCTCTATCTCTTTTATTCATTCTTTATTTGACCTCTCCTTCTATATTCTCAAAATGAAGAACAAGTTCATAAAATCCTGTGAAAACAAATTCAAAACCATGAAGAGCAAATCCATAGTCATACCATGTTGCACTTTATCTTTCTGTGAGAGTTGCTATGAGAAGGTTTCTTGGGGATTGAAGAAACAAAATGAAGCCATACCTAAAGATGTTCCAAGAGGACACTTGGTAGTGTATGTAGGTGATGATTACAAGAGGTTTGTTATAAAGATGAGTTTGCTTAAACATCCGATCTTCAAGGCACTGCTTGACCAAGCTCAAGATGCTTATGATTTCTGTTCTGATTCATCAAGACTATGGATTCCATGCGATGAGAACACTTTCCTCGATGTTGTTCGTTGCAGTGGCGCTCCTCAGCAACAAAGGAACATTTACATGTACATGTAAGCGTGGGGATGCTCAATTGATTTTGTATTATCGTCTGTGGATCTATGTTTTTAGAGAAAATTAAATGTTGGTGTAGATCGTACTGTTATAAACTATTTAAGTAAAATGTTGTTTATAAGGGCAACATTAACGGCAGTTACTTATATGAGTTTCTCTGACAAAAATATTATTAAAAATGTAAAAGCAAGAGAGAGGAAGTCACAAAATGTTCGATTGTTCCTTCAATAAGAACCTCTCTAAACAATTTAGAGATAGTTTGAAAAAAAAAAATTTAGAGATAATATTTATCCATGTCTCATTTTTCATTGAAGCAGCTATTTAATCATAATTAAAATTTTATTATATAACAGATTTCAATTATAATAATAACTAGGTAGTAACCCACGTTTTGCGTGGAGTGAGATATTTGGTTTGATTATTAGTTTAATAATGTTGAAAAGGATTTTTATAGGATTATGTAATATGTAGTTATGTGCGGTTTTGATTCGGTTTTTTTTTGTTCTGAGTTTTTAGTTTTTAAGTTAATACAAATTAGTTTTCATATTACAACAATTTGTAAAAAAAAATATCAGTTTATATATTCTAATTTCTTTTATTTATACATACGTCAACTATTTATTTTATTTGATTTAAAGTACAGTAATTATTTTTTTTATTACCATATAGATATACAAATATTATTGATGAGCCAATAAATGTATAATGTTAAACAATGTGGACTACTATATATTTAACAAACGAATAACAAAGTAGTGAAATAAATCGGTTTCAACAAAATAAAGTGCAATCATAAGATTTTAAATCCGGCCCAACAAAAAAATTGTTTAAGCTTTGAATATTTACACGGCTATACAGATGTGTTTCTAAATATATAGGAAACACTAACCATGTGATTCCAAATATATAGGAAACACTAACCTTTTAAGATAAATCTTCCTTAATTTAATTTTCATAGTAACAGTGGTCCCATACTAAGAATAAAGTATATCTTTTTGGTCAATTTATAAAGAGGCTTTATATTACTTATTGGAACAAATCAATAGAGTACTTAAAATTATAATAACTGAAATAAATAAAAACTCAAATACCAAAAACCATGAAATCCAAAACCCATGAAATCCAAAAACGCAATACAATTTCATTTTTTTTTATAAAAAACCTCCTTCACTGGAATCGATTGCTAAAAATATTCAGCCACTTTTATCATTATTCTTTTTCTTGATCCTAACCAAAGATCCATTTTTGGTAACACTTTCAAGGTCAAAGCTTGCCTCTAAATTTACAATTGGAGTTCTATCACGTCTAGCTGGAGTCAAATCGTTAGAGTCTGATTCTTGAGATGAACTACCAAGTAAAAAAAAACCACCATGCAAGTTTAACATTCAATTAATACATAACGTCTTAAACTTTAAGATAAAAAAATGGATTACATAGAGACACTATTTTTTACCTTCGGAGTCTCCGGATCATTCGAAAACTATGGGCTGACCATGTCTTGACTTTCCTAGAGAATCAGAAAGATGTCGAACCATTAATTTTTTGGATATCAATCTTGAAGAATCACATCGAAATTAACTCTGTAGCATGTTACAAATTGAGTAACAAAGAAGCATGTTAGAAATAAACTATCAGTCGTGTTTGCTGAGTTGTTCGGATAATAAGATGTCATATTTGAGTTTGCTATGTATTGTGAGTTGTTTATCTTCAGTATTAATCAGTTTATAAGATATCTTGGTATGAAGCGTCTTTGAAGATGTCTTCTGTAGTAGAAGACATAAGGTTTATGCACTAAGTGAAGGACAATTTTAAGTTTTCAAAGATGTTGAGTGTATAAAAGAACCATAACTTCTTAAAATTGGTATCATTCACATTACATTGATTGCAACATCCATAAACAAAAATATAAACACAACTACACAATTGCACCAACGTTTTTCTCTTCGTTGGACTTTTTTTGGTTTCAGTGTAAACGCAGTACTTTGCAAATCTAATCTATTAAAACTGAAGTACAAATAAAAAATAACCCTTGCTTTTACTTAATATTTACAAGAAATGCCACTGATACTATCCTTGCATCCAAACATTGATTATTAACAAGAAAAAATAAATTTGGACTAAGCTCATTAACAACATTTGTCATTGAAATTGGTGATTTCATAAAAAAATATATGTGTTTATACATATATATATAATTAAATTAGTTTTATTTTTTATTCATATTAATATAAGCTAATCAACTATATTTGAACTATAAAAAATCTAACAATGTCAATAATTTTCGATATAATCTGAACTTATTCATTTACAATAACAAAATCATGTAAATTTCCATAACAATTTAGTGACTAAAATACATACTAATATTTATTATAAATGGTTATAGATACAAACAAATACAATGTATTATTCATTTGTACGATATATATCTAATAAGAATAATTTATGTAATTTATAAAATTAAAATTTTTATTTCATATAATACATATACACGATTATGTCTAGGACGGATCGAATTTTCGAGGTATTTTAGGATATACGAATTCAAATATGCATTCGTCGGATTCGTAAAATTGTTATCTGGATTTTGATATTCGAGGTTAGGATATTCGGACTAAAATCCGAATACACGCGGATATCTGAACCTATTTTTTAATTAAAAACTAACTATTAATCATCTATTAGTATATTTAAAATTATTGTTTTAAAAAAATTTAAAAGCATTCAATTTTGAAATTAAAATTTTAGTTATTTTATATAAAAATATATATAATATAAATAGATAACTATAATTAAATTTTAAATATTAATATCCAGATCCGGATATCCATACCTAAATTTCACTATCCGAATTCGTACTTGAATCTGTCGAATCCGTAAAATCACTATCATGATCTTCGAATATCCGTTTTTTGAAGCGGATGGGATCCCAGATCGGATAACAGATATCGAATATTAAGTTTCATTCATATATACAGTTGTATCAAACACATTGCTCAAAATATTTGACATTCATAAAAATAACACCCGCGCAGGTGCGCAAGTCAAAGGCTAATTTAATGTTAAATTGCTCTCTTGACGACATGTCAGCAAGATTTGATTTCAAAGTTTCTCGTGATGACACGTCATAGTGACACTTTTGTTAAATGTATGAACGCATTTATTACAAATACTTTTCCATTAATATATAGAAGATATAATAAAGTTGAGAAAGCGTGGGAGGGCAGTCAACCGATAATCATATGCTCTTAGTGTGATTTATAGTATTACAACTTACAAGCGTAAGGAGAATCACTAACACATGCAACAGATCTACAAATATCCAAAATTGACAAAAAAATTGTATTCTCACACATCTCAAGACAGAAAGCAAAACTTTTAAGACATGGTTGTCTCTGTTTTGTGTTATATAACTATTTGAAACTCTTGGTTTATGGAGATAGTCGGAGAATCTAGAATTCATCAAATCAACTGTCTAGTGAGCTTAGTGCTATATTATCAACGTCAGGATTTGAAAAGTTGTAATTTTCATATATATATCATACGGAGTGACACCATTCACATTATAACCATTCACTGGTAAGATACTCAATTCAAACATATAAAAAAAACGGAACAAAAGAGAGGAATGCTATCTTAGCATATCGGAATGGGAGCTCCGTTCCATTCCTTGAGACAATCCATCAATGGATCAATAATCTTACCTTCACACATTGCAATGAAGACCTTATCAAACACCTCTCCCGGGGACACAACCTTTTCTCCGGTCAACAACTTCGTTCCAAGCTCTTCCCTCACGAACTTATACAAAGGATAAGACCGACACTCCTTAATCCTGTTCGGAATCGCCGCGTTCCCATTACCGTAAGCCTCTCTAGCCTCATCCACTTCCTTAGGAAGAACCATCTTAAGCTCCTCCTCGAACGCTCCAATCTTCTGAAAGATTGAAGTCGCTACATTCTTCTCACTCTCACCGTTGGCTAAAGCGTGATCAACAATGACTTGTCTTAGCTTCTGCATCAAAGGGTAAGTAGCGCTACAAGGATCGTGCACGTACGTGAACACTGCCTCACGATCAACAACCTTAAGCAAGTCTTTCTCACAGAAACGTGACGGATGAGTCTCCCCGTTGACTCCAGCGGTCAACACTTTCTTGGCCACTTGAGAAACAGTGTTCTTGACTGTCTGTCTCAGATTCTCCTCAAGATGTCTCAGATCAACAGCTTGGCATATCGCAACAAGGAACGTTGTAGACATCAGCTTGAGAATGTCAACAGCTTCTGAAGTCTTACGAGACGAGATGAGTCCTAAAGAGTTAACATCTTGATTATGCTGTTCAGCTGATTGAACATGGCTAGTAACAGGATTCGCTAAGTACTGAAGCTCTGAACAATAAGAAGCCATGGCTATCTCTGCTCCTTTGAATCCATAATCCAAGCTTGGATTGTTTGAAGCTGTGAGACATGAAGGTAAGCCATTGTTGTAGAAGTCGTTAACAAGCTCTGAGAATTGAGCAAACATGAGCTTCCCAATAGCTGCAACCGCTAAACGCGTATTGTCCATCGAAACTCCGATCGGTGTCCCCTGCAAACACAGTCGTTCTTGAGATTCATGGAGCTTGAAAGAATTACAAAATAATACATACATATATTTTCAAACTGTTTATATAGTACGTAGACACGGATCTAAACAATAATCTTCTATAAAACGTCTAACCACATCCTAACCATTTTTATAACATTGTAAATATATAATTAGGCAAGGCTAATGTTTTATTGGACTATATACGGAACCGGCCATACCTGGAAGTTACCACCGTGAATGGCTCTGTTCCTAGAAACATCGATCAACGGATTATCGTTAACGGAGTTGATCTCACGCTCGATTGATTTCGTGGCGTGACGGATCACTTCGATCTGAGGACCTAGCCATTGAGGAGAAGTACGGAGAGCGTAACGGTCTTGTTTAGGTTTCTGTAACGGATCCATCTCGTGAAGCTTTTGAGCTAGCTTCATATACGAGCTTCCGTCGAGGATATGCTCCATGATCGCCGCCGATTCGATTTGTCCCGGGTGATGTTTGAGCCGGTGAGTCAAATGATCGGTGAACTCAGGCTTCCCGCTCATCACCTCCGCGAAGATCGCTGATAAAACCTCCGCTAAAACCGATTGAACATTCGCTTCGAAGAGCACCATCGACGCCATACCGGATCCAACCGCCGTGCTGTTAACCAGCGCGAGACCTTCCTTGGGTTGAAGATCGAAGAATCTGGAAGTGATTCCGGCTTGTTTGAAGGCTTCCTCGGCGGTTAGGGATTCACCGTTGGGACCGGTGGCTTTGGAGTTTGGACGTCCGGTGAGGAGACCTGCGATGTAGGAGAGGGGGATGAGATCCCCGGAGGCGGTTATGGTTCCGCGGAGGGGGAGAGATGGAGAGATGTTGTGGTTGAGGAGGCTGGTGATGGCTTCGAGGATCTCGAATCGGATCCCGGAGTATCCTTGGAGAAGTGTGTTGACTCGGACGAGCATGGCGGCTCTCGTGGCGGATTCCGGTAGCGTGTGACATGTGTCATTCGTGTTCCCGAATATTCCGGCGTTCAAAAATCTGTAACGGAACACTTAATTAAAATTAGATTATTTTACTTTGGGTGGGAGGACTGGACCTGACCGACCCGACCCGACCCCACCGACCCGAACCGACCCGACAGACCCGACCCGGGTCACCGACCAGGCGTGTTTCCCATGCAAATGAAATGATGATCCTCTTAAAATTTAAATGTTGTCCTCGTGAGTATATTCAGTGTCAAGGCAATGTTTATCCACGTTCTTTTAAACGGGGTTCTTAACTTATATTTCCATGTTTTTTTTTTTTTTTTTTTTTTTTTTAATTTTCCCAAGAGACGTTTCTTAGGTTCTTATTTAAGAGACGGTTCTTAGCTTTTCTTAGTTAAAAGCTAAGATACGTCTCTTAGAAAAGCTAAGAACCCACCTTAAGAGACCCCGGTTAATCCTGCTCTTATCCGCTTAATTCACTAAATTAATATTTCTCTAATTCTATCCAAAATTTTATAAAAACAAAAATTAAAAAATATCTTGAATTTTTTTCACTTAATACTAAATAACTAAATCTATATTTCTCTGATTCTTACTAAAAAATTATAAAATGAAAAAAAGAAAATAAATATTGTTTGATTTTATACTCTAATTAATACTCCATCAGTTATGAATCCATATTTTATAAAATAAATTATTTTAAAATTTTACACTTTTTATATTTTCAATGCATTAATTAATGATAAAACATAAATTTTATATTTGGTGGTTAAAATTATTAAAAATAGTTAACTACAAAAAAATTGAAGGTATTGATAACATAAATTTTATATTTGGTGGTTAAAATTATTAAAAATAGTTAACTACAAAAAATTGAAGGTATTGATAACTAAAATTTTAGATATTTTTTAATAATTGTAAAAATTCTAAAACATACTTTTTCTTGTGTGAAGAGAACGAGTATATATTTTGTCATAACTATTCATAATACATGAACTAATAACATTTATTAGTTACCTGATGAGTTCCGTCTGCAATGCGGCGCCGTTTTTGGTTCTCCGGTGAGAGGTAGCTCCAAACCCGGTGGTGACACCGTAACTGTCAGTACCTTTGCCCATGCTCTCCATAACCCAGTCACTGCTAGCTTTCACTCGAGCTCTCGAAGCCTCCGCTAGCTCAACCTTAACGCCACCGCCAACCTTGGAGATCGCCGCCACTTGTCCGATCGTTAGCTTCTCTCCTCCGAGATTCACCACAGGCCTACGATACTCCTCAACCATCCTCTTCACCTCATCCAAATGGCTCCCTTTCATCTGCTCCGCCGCAGCACCCCAGTTCAGCGGATCTGCCGCCACAGCCACGTTCGTCCTCTCTTCTCCGTCGCACAACATAGCTTTGATGTTGTCGTTTTGGTGAACTGATTGGTTTGTCCGATCCATTGGTTACGAAGCTTTGTTTGTTAAAATAGGATCAATCTTCTGACTTGTTGGTGAAGGAAGAGAGAGAGAGAGAGAGAGAGAGAGAGAGAGAGAGAGAGAGAGAGAGAGAGAGAGAGAGAGAGAGAGAGAGAGCTTTTGACTTGTTGGTGAAGTAATTTGGAGTTTGTGTTCCTGGGGAAGAAGAGAAGGAGACGAGTCGTTTAAATAAGGAGACGATGTAGTAGTGTTTGATGTTAGGTAAGCACAAGAAAGAAAATAGAAGACAACAAGCTTTTTATTTATTTATTATATAGCATTTTTCATTGCTAGTTTTTGTTGGGTAGTATATTTTTCACCTTAAAAGTTAATGTAACAGAAAAGGAAAAGAAAGATTTATAGATGTCTTTCTAAAAAAATTTGAGAAACTTTTTAACACATGTCTCTCTTTTTTTTTTGTCAAAGATACATATCTCTTTGATATAAATAGTTACATCTTTATAATTTACAATTTAACTAAATGGTTACCCACAAATTTGATGGTATCCCCTAGACATTATCTCAGAAATGACTTAACGGATGTCATTTTTACAATCACTTTCACTAAAAAAGATGACATAGTATGTTATAATTAATGACATAATCTATGGATAAATATGACATTACAATTACATTTAATGTGAATATATATTTTTGGTAAACTTTTTAGAATATAGAAATAACTAATACAACTTCATTAAAATAAATCTATTTAATATGACATTAAATAATATAATAATAGAAATATAAAAAAATCATATTATATATATATATATATATATATATATATATATATATATATATATATTTCTTATATAATTTAAGATAAATCAAAATATTTATTTTTACTTAATTTTATGTTTAACTAAATTTGATTTTATATTAAAATATTAGTATATAAATAATAAAATCTAGAATATTTACATAATTTTATTTCAAACTTAATGTAAATTAAAAATTTATTGATGCACATTGTGCTGGTAAATGTTGTATAAAATATATATTATATATAGTATTATAATTTTTGAATAACAATTAGAAACATTAAAAGATAATTTTAAATTCTGAATTCTTTAAAAATATAAAATCTCAATATTGTCTTTAGAAGCATGAGATTTAGTGATAATTCAATAATATTAATCTAAATCATTAAAAATATTTATTTTACTTTATTTTGATCATATGAATAACGAACTCATTATCCGTCAACCTAAAAATTACTTTAAAATAATTTATCTTATCTATCATCTTATTTAATTTTAGTGCAAATTAATTCTCAATTGCAAAGTCCTCATAAATTTGATGAAAATAACTAATAAATATTTATATATGTAATTATCACATTAACTTCTCCAACAAATATTCTGCATTGTATTTAACTTATTCTTATTTATCTCTTTATCATTTCTTTCTTTTCATCACATTTAAAATATATTGTTAATGTCTTCTTAATTTGTTACATATTTATTTGCCAAATATTTCTATATTTCACTGAATATTAACACAAATTATACAGTCAATCAATAAAATACCCATCTTTGAATCTCTTTTCAGTCATCAAATTATTTTATTTACTATCCTATAGTGTATTGACTTAAATTCAAAACATTTTATAGTTGCAAATCTATCAGATGTTCTGTTGAATATAATTCGTCTAATCTTCACATCTTATATAATAAATGACTAACATATATATTTTCAGTGTACATTGCAATAATCACACATTTATATAAATATATAATTATCACATTAATTTTAATTCCTTTTGGATCAAAAATAAAATATTTTCTATTGCAAATTTCTCATATTCTCCAATTTTTTCTATTTTTCTCCTATAAATGATTTAGAGGATCTTATAAATAATTTTAAAAAAAATCTGATAAACTGATTTAAGAAGCTATAATAAATAATTTTTATTTTTTAAAAAAAAATAAATGATTTATAAATAATATATAAACTTTATAAGACATTAATAATTAACATATACAAATATACGAATATAATTTTTTATGTAACATATAAAATTATTACCATGATATTTTTCAGATTATGTAGAATAACTACAAAAAGGATTAATTAAAAGATGTTATAATTAAGAATTAATTAAAAATATTTTTTTTTCTTTAGCAACTGTTACTCTTTCTATAATTCTAACAATTAGTTTCCATAAATCATTATTTTTAATATCATCTCTTATATATTAAAGGAGAAACATTATAATAAATGCGTTCAAATTATAATGCACACATGGCAGACTTACAGCGATTTGAAAAATAAATACGTTGACGTGTCACTTGTAGAGATTATCTCAGTCAAGTTCTACATAAATGTGTTCAAACTATGTACTTTACGGTTTTTTTTCAATATAAAACTTACATACAAGGTTCCAATTAAAATTACTCTATCCAGATTTTTTGGTTCGAATCAAAACGGATAATGAATCGAAAACCCAATTATTTATATATATAGATATTATTTTTATTGTTTACAGTCCATAGGGATGGGTAAAATATTTTTAAATTTTGCTTTTATTCGTTATCCGTTTTGATTTTAACCAAAGAATCTGGAACTCTACGAAGCAAATCAAATACTAAAATGTAATATTCATAAAAATCGAAGCAAATCACAAATACTAATATTTTTAGGAACGAATATCCGATTCGATCCGTTATATGCATATATACATATATATTTAAACAAGTATATATATATATATATATGAGTTATATATATTATTGTTTATATAAGTTTTATAATATTTTATGTATTAAATTTATTATATTAGGTATTAAAGTTTTAAATTTTAAATTTTAAATAATGCTTTATTTCATAATAAAATTTTATTGTTTTATATTTTGAAGCTTTCTCATTTATTTTTAAAATTTTATTTTTTTTACGGATAAAATCGTATATCCGTTTACATTCTAAAAAAAATAAAATATTCGAGACACCAAATATTCAGGTGACTATGGATCGAATCGACACAAATACCTCTAAGTACTCAGATATTTGATCTGTGTCCACCCCTATTTACGGATAAAATTTGATTTTCTTTATATGAAAAAAAATCATTAATGTCTAGGTCTATCTTATTTTAATTAATTTTCTTTTAAGAATTTTATCTTTCATGTGTTATTTTAAACAAAAATATCATTTAATATTAATTAAACGTATTTTTATATATTTATCAACCATCTTTATATACTTTTACATACACATATATGCACACATTGACAACAACTTAAGTATTTAGTTCTCTTGGAAGTTGAAATATTATTTTTCTTAATGCTTCTTTCACTATCGACCAAATTGTAGTGATATAATTTGTAATAATAATTTTCTTTTCCTATTCTTTTACTATTATTTGTTTAGAAACTATAATACGAAACCATTCATTCGAATCACGACTATCTAAAATTCATTTACATGAAACCAATCAAACAATAATAATCTTTGGTTATACCAGAAAAAAAAAACAAAAACATCAAACATTTTAACTGAATAAAAATAAATAAATATTGATTTATAATGATAGTTATATTATAGGAGACTAAAAATAAAAACACGAGCCTAAACCGAACCGATATCCAGATTAAACAGTCCTTATTAATTAATAACGAAACGAATAATCACATTCCGCGTAGAGATGGCAATTCATGTAACTGTCCGCGGGCCTGACCCGGTAGATCCTGCTACGGGTCGGGATTGGTCACTGACACTGAAGGCCCAAAATTTAGCGGGCCTAGCGGGCAAGAGATTGTGCGGAACTGGGCCTTGGACGGAATGGGCCTGAAAGAGCCTGCGGAAAATTTAAGGACCCGCAACGCCATTTCTTCTCTTCACCTCTTCACCTGAAAAAAAACATGAGAGAGTGTTAAACAATTGAAATTCAGAGGTGATCTTGCTCGATACAATGATTCAAGCTCAAACCTTCCTTCTGGTGTCCTCTTTTTCTTCGATCTGCACCATCGAAGATTCACCGACAAAGCAAAAGAAGTTTGGATCACCTACAAATCTCCAACGCTGGTTCTTGTGCTGTGGCGATGGTGATTCAAGCTCCAATCTTCCTTCTGGTGTTTTTTTTTCTTTGATCTGCACCATCGGAGATTCACCAACA